>JAANSK020091019.1:0-16286 GCA_011763485.2 Isoetes engelmannii | reverse complement strand
CCCCCCCCCCCCCCCCCCCCCCCGGATTAATAACTTGTACTCATAATAATGAAGTCTTGAACCAACCACCTTGAAAAAACAATGTATTGATCGAGTTTAGGAGCAAAAGTGTTCTAGATTGGCTGTTTTGTTTAAATGCACATTGGAACAAAAGTGGCTTAGCATGGGCTTCTCCTTTTTTTTATTAATTCATATTGAATCGTAGACATGCCTGAGAATGATAATAAAAATTAAATAGCACTTTTTAATGTAAGGGACTCGACAAAGTATTGATACTCGTTTTATGTTTCTGTTCTTAAAAAAGGTTCTATCAGTACGAAGGAAAATGTGGAAAAGAAAGTGAAATCGGGTAAGTTATCTTCTCATGTTGTTGTTTTGACTACGTCTTAAGGTAGCAACATAGCATCGTATTAAATATCGATAAAATAAAATAAAAAAGCTATAGATGGCAATGATAGAATCGTTTTGGAGAGGTATAGAGGGAGACATCGACAAAGAGCTAGAGAATGCTATGAAAAATTGTCTGAGGAAGATAGGGAGAGGACATGATGTAGAAGAAGAGAACGCTATGCCAATTTGCCTGCCAATGAGGAGGAGAGAATGTTATACAAACTTACATGAGGAGGGTAGAGAGAGAACTCCACAAAGAGCAGCAGACCGATATGCAAACTTGACCAAGGAGGACAGGGACAGAATGCGACAAAGAGAAACAGAACGGCATGCAAACTTGTCTTAGGAGGATAGGGACAGGATACGACCATACGACAGAGAAACATGGAACGCTATACAAATTTACCTGAAGAGGACAGAGTGAGAATCCGGTAACGACAAGTAGAACGTTATGCAAATTTATCTGAGGAGGATAGACGTGGCATACTGCAAAGTCCAGCAGGCGAGCAGAATGCTACGCAGGGCTTCATGAACAAGATAGGTTCAGAATGTGTGAAATGGCTAGAGAATGTTCAGGATGTTCACACTCTAGACCCACTATAGACAGAGATCTAGCATTTGCACATGCAAAACATGTTGCATCGTCCAACCTCTTACACATGCAGGAAGAGGATAGGGTCTCGAATATGTTGATGTCTGCTTCAACCCATATTGGCAAACTCAAGCACAACAAATGAATTTGGCCATTCATCGAAGTTATGTAAGGTGTACATAGAATAAGCTAATGTACCTATTGTCAAATCTTGTTGTTCAATGATGAGCATGATGGATTTTGCTGCAATAGAGGAGGATGGTTATTGCCACATTTGCCACCTTTGCCCATGGCATTGTAGAACCTTTACAACACGCAAGGATTTGCTGAAGCATCGAGAAAAGTGAACAGACTATTCGGTTTTAGTGTCCTTGGAGTAAGTGGTGGATTTGTACATTTGGAATTCCCTTCACCAGTGACTATTACTGGACGACTTACCATTGACTACATCTCACCACAGAATCAGGACATCAAATGCATTGGTATAACTATGTCGAATTGGAATGGTACATACATGCACGTAATTAAAAAAGTGCCATTTCAGTGCATGGCAATTGTTGGCTCAATTCTCAATCAAATAAACCCATTCAGAACCTTCGAACCATGGGAAGCATGGGCTTGCCATTGGCATATATAACAATAGAAGGTGCAGTTGCGGGCATTGAAATTGCAGCCATCATAGATGTTAACAACACAGCTGAGATTGTGCCACAGGTTGCAGGATTTTGGGTACAAAATGACAGTGAGCCAACCTTCATGAATATCCTCGATCCTATGTATGAACCATTACAATACCCCCTCCCTTTTCCCCATGGCATTGTGGGTTGGGGGACTTCAAGCACGGACTTGTACAATTACAATGGTACAGAACTAGATTGTTGCATGAAGACCGATTTCTTCAATTAGGTCGTTTGTTTGGAGAATACTTGGTTGACATGTATTCGAGAATTGAAGATGCTCGACTAAACTATTTTAGGACGCCGACATTTCGCAATGGAAGAGTGCTAAGGATTATTAAGAACAGAGAGAATGACGATCGGGATGACATTATCTTGCTCTCATCGTTCTTAGGGTGTCAAAGATAGTGTGCTTTATAAGTCACCGATGCATTGGCACTGTCTAGATCGAAAGGTCGTCCGACATTATTTGTCACTATGACTACGAATACAGACTGGCCGAAAAAATGAGCTAGACTCAGACATGGGCAGAATGCATCTGATGTTCCTATGATCGTCGTCCGATGCTTTCATGGAGATCGCAACGGTTGAAGGAGTTTCTTCATAAATTCTTTCAGCGGATATCGTATGTGATAACATTCATAGAATTTTAAAAGCGTGGATTGCCACATTCCCATCTCGTCTTGTATACTGAATCCGACATGCCAATAGAATGCATTGATGAGATCACCTTTGCTGAATTGCCTACAGATCCAATCCTTTGAGCACAAGTCCAAAAATTTATGATACACAGACACTCAGAAAGGTGCTCTCCAAATGGCAATCCATGCTCTTACAAATACCTAAAAGACGTCAACCCAACAACGTATCTTGATTCTCTAAGGGTTACGTACAATATAGGAGTATAGACGATGTATGGGTGGTTCCATACAATGCCTTCCTCCTACATGAGTTAGATTGTCACATTATGGTGGACATTGCATCCACAGTCCATTTCCTACCTTTATGCTTACATTTACAAAGTATTGACAATGCCAATTTTTGAGTAACCCAAGAAAGGCACTCGGCTTCCATACCATCGGCGGTAAACAATCAAGATGAAACGGCCGCGGAATCCTCGTCGAGGAACGATGATCAAAGAGATCAAATGTTGAATAACAGAGGGATTACTAGGATGCAACCACGATAAGCCAAGCGGATAAGGTCTTCCTTTGTAGATAAATCTTGGAAGTCAGCAAACTTGACAACCGTAAATCAAGCCAATAAATAATTTGAAGCTACTCTTTGGGCAAGCGTACCCATCCTGAAGTTATATCTTGGGCAAGTGTATCCATTCTTCTGATGCTTCAAAAATCCTACAAAGAAAGAATAAATCCTTTGTTTAGTGCGTGAAGCTTGAAAAAAAAGGGGCACGTTTAAGAACTTAAAAAATGCCAGATTCATGGCTAGGGCAGAACGGGATTTGTCTTTGCATGCTTGCAAGATTGTAAGAATATGGTAGGCATGACAATAAATAAAAGTTAGGACCTACTTGAGACCAAGACCTGATTTACGATTAGCCCGACTTTCACGCCATCCCTGAGAAGAAAACCTGAGAACAAGCATCGGATTGGATAGGCCAATTTTTACTCTTCAGATAAGTTGAAATTTAGATCGCACAGAGAAAGTTCAGAGATCACTACAAAAATCAACTAAAAACCCTCTCCATATAATCGAAAGAAAAGGAAGGAAGAAAGAGGAGTTAAGATTCTACCTTCTCCCTGCTATGTGCAACATTTTTATAAGGGAGGAATATTAAAGAATCTTGAGCTCCATAACTGTTGTTGCTTATGAAAAAAAAGATCATCCACCTCACTGCCCAACAAAACAATGGTGCCCTGTATAGAAGAAGAAAGCCATCAAAGAAAATACACACTCCGCCTTCATCTTCAGCTTCAACTATGCAAACTGATTTTATTCTTGCACGATCTTTTCTCTCCACGAAAATCTCCAGTTTCATGCTCCAAAATGTGAGCTCCAGCCCGATTTTCCAAAGCCCTCTTCTTTTCTTGCACAAACCCTAAGCAAGGAGTCGGTTTGCATCCAACATAGCCGGCCATCATCAAGCGAGATCCACCGCCCCACCTGCTCTGGCGTTTGAGCATTAGTATGATTAAACAGGAAAGCGCAAGATGGCTGGAGGAAGAAGTTTCGCCGGAAAATAGGTTTTCGGATTCCAAATGTAACGCCGAAAAATGGCACACTGGCAATTACCTCAGAGCCCCCTAACATATTGTAATTAAGTAGACTAGTAAACATGTGCCGGGGCCGCACTATAAATGTCCTGGCATTAGTAGATAGGCACGAGATGACTTTAGCTAAAAGGCAGAAGCTCAAACAAAATAAGAGCAAAGCAAAATTGCGAGAACAATATTTGGCCTTGAAGCTTCATCGACGGTTGATTGAGCATATTCGATTGGAGGTGCCTCATCCGACGGCTGATATTATAGCAAATAAGAGACGGGTTCCCGTTGCAGCCGTGCAGAACCGGCAGGAGGTTCAGATGCGTATATTATCATTGCCCAACGTGGTATATGAATTTCTGTTGTTCTTCAGTTTGAATCTGCGCAGTGCTGCAGAGCTGAACTCCTTCGCATTCTTTAATTGCGAGATCATTATTTTCCAAATCAATGTCGCAATAAGCTTCTCTCTGTCTGTCGTGATCTATGTTGCTTCGACCAAGATTCACGTATTTGCAACGTAATGTGTTGTGTCTCTTGTGTGCGTGTGTAAAATCAGGCTGTAGCTTTCTTTCTTTTTTTAATCTTTTCTGACGGATTGCTTTCTTTCTTTTTCGCCGATTCACCTTTGGATTTATGTGTAGATTGCTTCTTTTTGTAGTGTTCATATTGTTGTTGAATGTTTGCCAATTCCTTGCTAAAAATTGGACCTGTGCATTGCAGAAATGGGTAAAAAGAAGCAAGGAGCAGCAATGGAAGAAGAAAACCTGAAGCAGGTACAATTTGCGCAAGAAGCAATGCTGGAGCAAGCAATGCATGCGGATCTTTTAATCGAAGCTCAAAATGAAACAATTCCGGCGCATCAGAGCGTGCTTGCAACAATATCCCCTGTCTTTAGGGCATTATTCTGCGAAGAAAGCGTATCAAAAACCCCCTTAACAATCAAGCTGGAAGGGATCGGCTCGACCAAGGCCGTAAAGGCATTTCTGCATTTGATCTACACTGGAAGCTTGGATCCAAATAGCATAAGCTGGGAAAACGGGCTTGAAATTCTCGTGGCCTGTCACGGATATAAACTTCCAGTTTGTATGAGGCAGAGTGCAGGTTTGGTTCTTACTAGTCTGATCACAAAAGAGAGCTGCCTGAGCGTTCTTGAATATGCTGCAATTCATGACGAAGATTTGTTCCACAAATGCAAAAGATTTATCAACAAAAATTTTGCAGACATAGTTCAGCTCGAGCAATTCGAGACCTTGGCAACCAAGAACCCAGTACTGGTTCTTGATCTGGTTCGTCGTAGAATGCGAACTCGGAGAACCTTTCAGTGTTTCCTTGGGATATTCCACCGCCGCATGTCTTTCTGATCTTTCTGATGCTACAGACAAGATTAACTTATAGTTTATTACTTATATGCTTACCGTTTGGTTTAAACAATTTTGCCCTGTTACTCAGATCTACATGAAGGCATCTGAGCAAGCATATTACACTGCTACAGTTTTGTATACAACAACAAGCATATGACACTGCTACAGTTTCGTAAACCCTCTGACTCGTATAACATTTTTTTTCCAGCTTTGTTGTATATTAATTAGCTTATGTAACATATGACGTGATTTTAGGACATGGGTCTGGATCTGTGGAGCCAGAAGCTTTTCTAAAGGTCAATGTTTTGTATTTTAGTATTTATTAGACATTTCAGTCATAGCTGTAAGCATCCCGGTGCCTTCAATGTGTTTCCTGGTTCTTTTCTTTCCTTTTCCTACCACTTTCAGAGACATGATACCGATTTTTTTACAGTTGGGCTTTCTTTCTCGTTTGTCAATGCTAAAGATTCTTGCCAAACCTATTTCTCATTAGTCTATTCCTTTTTGGTCTCCAACTAAGATCTTTACTTCGTACATCATTTTTCTCTTTGTTGGTCTCTTTTTCTTTGTAAAGATTCCTCTGTAGCAGCATGCATATTGCAGATTTAAACTTGAAGGAGCTGGTATAAACGGTCCTATTTATTTCTTTGCGTGTAAAATGTCACTATTCTTACTTGACAGAATAACAAGCTGTTGTTCTAATGGTGCTGATAAAGGGACTGCAGAGCATGTCCTTGTGTAGATCAACAGGCTCTTTCATCATGGGCCCCTTCGTCAACAGCAGTAAAACACCTACATTCTCTAGAATGGGCCATCCTATAGTATGCAGAACGTCCCTTTAGGTTGTCATTTTTGTAGTTGCACATATGAGAATGTGCATTTATGTCATGAAGACCCATTTGGAATCTGTGTAAGCTTTCTAATATCTTAAATTCCTGTGCATTGTAACTTGAACAACAGGCAATTTTCAAACGTTCTGTCTCAAGGTCTTGTTTCTGGTACTGAATAATTCTTTACTATTTAGTAAAACTTTACAAAGCACAGGTCCTCTTTCATCATGGGCCCCTTCGTCAACAACAGGAGAACGCCTAGATTCTCTAGAATGAGTCATCCTATAGCATTCATGATGTCTCTTTATGTTGTCATCTTTGTGGTTTCACACACGAGAATGTGCATCTACAAAGACCCATTTGGAATCTGTGCAAGCTTTCTAATATCTTAAATTCCTGTGTATTGCAACTTGAACAACAAGCATTTTTCAAACGTTCTGTCTCAAGGTCTTGTGTCTGGTACCGAATAATTCTTTACTATTTAGTAGAACTTTACAACTTCTCAAAATTTTCTTGCTCTGATGCATTCTGAAAGTTCAGAAATTGTTGTGAGCAACTTATGCCATTACTAGTAGTAAATGCTCCAGTTCCAGAACTTATCGCTGTTGCTTCATTTTCTACCTCAGCCTTATGTTCGAGAAGCCGTTTCTATTTATACTAGGCGAACTGCCTTTGGTTCTTGGTCTAGGTGGGGATTCATATAATTCATCGTCCTGATCTTCAGCACTAATTCTCCCTTGTACTTGAGCTGCATATTGGAGGTTCCATATCACGTCTTCCATAGATGGCCTGGCAGCAGCGTCTTCCATAAGGCATTTGGCTGTGATTTCCAGTACAGTAGATAAAGAGTCCTCAAAGCATGTCCCAGCTATGGCAGGATCAATCATCTCCCATTTATGTGTGTTGTCTGCCATCATGATTTCCTGTGCATCCAAGTCAAAGGTTAATTTTGCATCAAGCATAATAGCCAAAATATCAGCATGATCACTTGAATTTCATACATACCAGATCTTTTACTATTGGTCTTACAGCTTTTGGATTCTCAATTATAGGCGGTCTGCCAAGAACTATCTCAAGCAAAATAAGCCCAAAATTGTAGACATCCTTTTTGTCTGTTGCTAGTCTTCTGCAAAGATATCAATGCATCAGTTTCTAACTAACAATGGTTACCAACATCATTATGAGGAATGTTAGCCATGTCTCGATCTTTTACCTATGATTGTGATCCACATCTATATGTGAAACCTTCTGGAAGAAAAGTCTACCCTGCAGAAACAAATAAGAATTGCATGAGCAAACTCGTCTGAGTTGCATGGAAATATTAATGGATTCATGGTTAAGATGCATACAGTAGAGTCATAGGATTCTTCTGCTTGCCTTCCTAGGCCAAAGTCGCCTACTTTTGCAACAAGGCTCTGGTCTAAGAAAATGTTTGTTATCTTTACATCATTGTTAAAGATCCCTGGGACAGCGCCTGTGTGAAGATACTGTAATCCTCTTCCAGCACCCAAGACAGCATTAAGCCTATCTGGCCAATTCAAAGGGTCCTTCTTATCTGTCCCTGCAAACAATCCATTTGAAAAGATTGTCAAAAATCGACTATAAACAGAAAATATCAACATCCAAATATAGTTGTTATTTGTACAACATGACTTAACCAAATATAGTTGTTATTTGTACAACATGACTTAAGAACTTACTAGTCAAATGCTTTCGCAGAGTCCCATTCTCAATATACTCAGAAACAAGAAACAAGCGTTTATTACGTCGACTGTCCTTTTGCTTATCTATGCAATGGCCCATCAGACTAACAATATGTCTATGGCGAATTTTAGACAACAATGTCAAATGAGCTCTTAGTTGCTTCATATCTTGCTTCGAGTCTATGGTCATGCATTTTATAGCGACCAGTGTGCCATCTTCTAAACGCCCTTTGTACACCTACAGGATTTCAAAGTCATTGTGAATTTTCTCATAATTTTGGTAATACCTTACATTTTTATTTGCAATACCTTTCCATGCTGGCCTTCCCCTAGGAGCACTGCATGACTAAACTTGTTTGTTGCATCTTCCAGCTCCTGAATAGTAAATGACCGATGAGGTGCTGGCCCAGCTGCCCCCAAACTTCCAGACTGTGTGAGGTATCCTGTTTGTTAATAGATGAGGTTAGTGAGTTTAAACATGTCCTCTAAGGAATAATGCTTACTTGCAAAGGCCAATTGATCTAAAATAAGATTCTAAAATACATGTTTGGACGTGCCTAAGAAAACAAAAAGAAGAAATATTACATACTTCCATTAGATGCAACTTCTGGTGGTGCCTCAATGGAAGCACTATCTGCGCAAGAACTTGCTCCACAGCGAGGAGTCTTTCCTTGCCGGTAGCATTTGGCCACAAGGCCCACTAGGACCAGCAAGGCTGCAGCCAGAGCTACTGCCCCTGTTACAACACCTGCAATAAGAGCTCCACGCTTCTTTTTATGGTCATGAGGACTCATTGATCGAGGTTCATCATTCAAGGAGACTGCTTGGCAAGATGATTGAGGTTGCTGGATCTGCAAACTTGTTGTGAAGCAGTTTTTGTTAAACATAATTGATCTTTTTGTGCCATTATGGGTGAACTCCTGTGGAAGTTTTCCAGAAAAATAGTTGGAGGAGATATCCAGCACAGAGAGATTTTTTCCAAGAGAAAGATTTGCAGGGAGGGTACCATTTAGACGATTATTATTCAAGCGGAGGACCTCCAAACTTGGTAAGGCAAAGATGAATGCTGGTGGTGTTCCATATATCAAGTTTAAAGACAGATTCAAGACTTGCAAGTTTGTAAGGTTCCGATATGATTCTGGAATTGATGATGCCAGCTGGTTCTTGCTGATTGTCACTATAGTAACCTGATTAGGAAGCTCTGGAAAATATGGCCCAAAAGCATTCTCATCCAAATTCACTACCTTGAGAGTCTTTATACCACTAAGAGATGGGATGACTCCTGAGAGCTGGTTTTGAGAGAGGCTAAGAGTCTCCAGGTACCTGACATTTGACAAAGAAGGGGGTAGTGTTCCACTGAACTGGTTATATTCTAGATGAAGTGTCTTCAGGGAGCCGAAAAGCGAAATCTGGCTTGGAATTTGTCCCGAGAGCCGATTGTTCGATAAAAACAATGTATCAAGATTTGGAATAACATTGAGGAAATCTGGAAATGCTCCAGTGAGCATGTTATCATTTAAAGCAAGGGATTGCAAGCTACCTAAGGCAGAATACCTGTCAGGGATATCACCAGAGAAGAGATTGTTGCTAACGTTAAGAACTTGAAGAGATCTGAGGTGGTCCAGATTGACAGGCAGCACTCCCCATATCCCCAACGAGACCAAGCTTAGAACTTGAAGATTTGGAAACTTGAGCAAACTGTTTGCAAGGGCTGAAGAAGAGAAGCCATCTGAAAGACGTACATTTGCTTCAGTATAATTGGCACTAAACTTCTGCTCCACAGAGGCGCTGGCCTTGTCTCCAACAATCTGCAAGACAATCAAGGTGTTGTCGGTGCTGCAAGACACATTAAGCAACCGAGATTGAGGAATGCTGCAAAAATCTGTAGATGTGTTCCACTTGCTAAGTGCGCTTGGATATTCCAACAGCTTCTGAAGATGGAGAAGACTCTGCACCTGTGAGGAAGGAAGTGTAGCTGCAAGTATGGGATCTAAGATCAGAAACCATGTCCAAAGACAATAAATCTGCAAACCCAACTGTGCCCTTTTGCCTATCCTCATGGCTCAGTAAAGAACCACTTCATAAACCAACCACCATAACTTCACTCTCAAGTTTTTGCTTTCATAGCCGCCGTAGACTTAATTGAATTGCTTCCTCAGCTCACCCGAATGCAGCATTTCATTTGAGCCTGAATGGCATTTATGTGGCCCACAGTAGTATAGAAAAGTGACCGGACAGTCTTTGAAAAGCCAAGTGGGCAGGAATCAAAATGTAGCAGCTTTCTGCAGCCTTTGTTGCCAAGGTTATATCATCTCACTGTTGCATCAACACCAGCATTCTCCCATGCAAATAGGAAATCTGAATCAATGGCGCAGGGCATCGATCTAATCCGTTTTCCGGTTGAATCAGTACTCAAGTAATAACATGCATTCATCGACAGATTAAAAATAAAGCATCTGATCCGTTTCAAGGACTCTGTGGAAGAAAAATCGAAGGCAGAGCAGAGTAAATACGCAGAATCAAGACACCGGATCATTTGTGAACAGGAAACAGCCTAACTCCAAAAAATGCCGAAACCGAGACAAAGGAACATACCCATTTGAAGTATGTGCAGCAGATCACGGGAGCATGGGCAAGAAAAACAGAAAACAAAGAAAACCCAAATCATTCCGGATTAGCCATAGCCAAAAACTACCATTCTCAAAGCAGGCCAGGGAGAAAAGCATGGATTGAGGTCCGTTTGAGCAGATTCTACAGGGCCCAGAAGGGTGACAGCTAGCGGCAAGGGACGGGAGGTAGAGACAACCCAAATGGGAGAATCCATAACCATGATTTCCTTTGTGCCTTGGGACAAAGGGATCTAGGGGCCCGCCATGGCTACGGTCGAAGAAAAAAGAGTACGGTGCGTGCTGACATGGCGATGAGGTGGCAAGATTTGAAATTTTGTGCCAGGTCAGCATTCTTCCTTTCGTTTTTTAGGGTTTTTATTTTAGACAATGGTCACGGGTGTCTATGTTGTTGTTTTTTGTCTCCCCTTGGTTGCTTGTTGTTATTTGGTGCATGGATCAAAAACCCCACATATTTCTCGTGTTCAACTCTCAACTCTGTGTCTATCTATCTATCTATTTATCTATCTCGAATCCCACCTAGCCAAAGATATGTATTTTTCCTCCTCGTTCTGCCACGCTTGCCTGTATCTTCTTCACCCCTGCCTTCTGCCACCTTGTCTTTCTCGCCCCCTGCACGTTACTCTCCACCCCTCCTGCTCCCCTCACATTGGCCTCCCTGCATTCTTCTTACACCATCTCGTCTTCTAGCCTTCATTCCTGGGTAAAATATTTCATGCATTGATTGGCTTCCATTATCGAAATGGATTCCTCACATGAGCATCTGCACGACCAGAGTTTTTTTCCTCCATTTCCCATGCAAAATGACCTTATTCTGACCACATTGCATGTATGACGCACAAGCCTAAAAAAAATATTTTACTATGTAGACTTCTTTTACTTCACTGCAGATATAGCAATATATGGCACAAATTTCTTGCTCTTCCTTTAACCATGTGCCATTCACTACAAAGAATATTACTTCTTATGATTTTATATTCAAAACTATTACATGTTAAATTTCTCACAGTTACAGATCGTCTCTCTCAAAGATTTACAAAGTTGGATGACAGACACTGCCCTTCTAATTATCACACAATTATGGTTAGCCTTTTGTTCGTAAAGTCGCTTGCAGAAATTCTAGAAAAGCGGTTGACGACTTGGGTTGAAAAATGAGGGGTTTGGAATATTGCCTAGGCAAGTTTAGACTCTAGCACTCAACTATAAAGTGTTCGTAACTTACTTTGCTAGACGACAGTCGTAATAAATGCCATGATCTTCATTGTTGCTTTGTGGACTTTGCAAAAGCCTTCGGCACAGTCTTTAGAGATGAACTACGGAGGAGACTATCACAGTTGGGTGTACCTCAGGACTTGCAGAATTTTATCTATAGGTTGTATGAAACAGCCAGCTCAAATGCCACCATCGAGCCAATCTATTAACAGCAAGTGGGCATACACCAGAATTGTCCACTCTATCCAGCATTGTTTGGATTATACATTGACCAACTTGAGGATTGGGTTGCCCATCATAGAGATGTAGGGGCAAGACCTGCTCATTATACCATTAGGTAGTTGTTGTATGCAGATGGTGTGAATCTTTTACCGCAAACCCCTGCCAATGGCAACATCACCTGGATGCCTTTGGCAATTTTTGCCAAAATACTGGATGCGGGTCAACTTAGTTAAAACTAATATTTTGGTCTTCCTCTTCTAGACAGGCAAGAGCACCTTTGCAGCAGTGAGGGTGAAGTATCTAACATTGTTGCTCGTGGTCATATAATTAGACATGCGGGTAGCTTTGTTTTGCAATGCCTTCATAACGTTCTCCACCTCTGGTAGAGCTTCAGCAAGCTTAGTCTTTGGTACCCAAAGACCATCACAGGGTGATAAAGTTCTGGCATGAGCCTCTACTCTAGCATGGAATTCCGTCATATTGTTTTGGTAGTAGGGCATAGCAAAAAGTGTGGCTTGGAGATCAAAAGTCTGTCGAAAGACTTGAAAGACTTTATCGACTGGCACCTCCTTGATGTGGCTGGTGGTGCTGTACCAATTGATAAAGGATGAGGGTTCCATGGAAAGAGTGAAGAAAATTGTACCAAGAATGAGCATAAGCGCCTTAGGATCGCAGCAAAATCGCCTTAGGAGCAGGAACAAGGTCTCTAGGTGCTGAGATGAAGAAATGAAAGGGTGTAGGGAAAAGGTCCTACAAAATTTTTCAAAACTGTCTATTTGGGAGGTTCCTTAGCATAGGTGGCCAGATAGTGGAGGTGGTACAAATATACAAGTATCTTATTATAGATTTACGACCATTTTACACTGGGATATATGTATCCAATAAGGGGTTACTATAGGTTGGAAGGCTTTGTATGCTATGCAGATATGTAACGGGCCCATGGGAGACCCCTCGAGTATTCGATCCTTGAATGTGCCTGTGGGGCATTCCCGAGATGCCGGCATAAATGGGTAGAAGCGACTACTCATAAACGATTAGACGGTTTTGCCCAGTTGGTTAAGGGCATATCGGTTATGAACGTTACATTTGGTATCAGAGCAGGTCTCGAGTTCGAGTCTTCATGGGTGCCTATATGCATGTGTAACTTGGTAACCTTGGTAACCACCCAATCAGTGGTGTATACTGGTTTAAGTCAGTGTCTTGGATGCTCAAGGACGAGCATAGTTCTAGTGGGAGAGATTGTAATGGGTCCATGGGAGACCCCTCGAGTATTCGATCCTTTAATGTGCCTGTGGCTCGTCCCCGAGATACCGGCATAAATGGGTAGAAGTGATTACTCATAAAAGTCTATACGTTTTTGGCCAGTTGGTTAAGGGCATGTCGGTTAGGAACGTTACAAGATAACAGCCACCAAGTAGAGCTCTAAGATTGGTCCCATCAGGAACACTTGTTTTTGTGGTGGTTGGGCATGTTCTTCTCTATGGTGTAGAAGTATGGGATTCTGTGATATCACTTGACACATAGAAGAATTTGGAACGTGTTCAGAAGACCTTCTTAACTTGAGCTCTTGGAGTTGAGTCCACAATCCCATATCCTATTCTCATGCAAGAGATGGAATTCTTCCTCTACACAGATAAAGTTGAAGTGGAGCGCAGAGGAGGAATACATGTGGTAGCACAACCTCAAACAAATTTTGGTCAAGGCAAAGTGAATGGCATAAGCTATGGCTGATGGCAGATAGAGCATGGCATTCTGAACCCGACAAATAAGGAGATTTGGGTTAATTAGCAGGTGGATATAAGGCGAGGCATTGAGGAAACTTTGGAGGATCAAAAAATGGCAGCAATCAGAAACAACATTGTGAAGAGGTTTTGGTCTGACACTGGAAGAAATGAGGGTCAAGACTTTCTTAGTCAGAGAGCAAGCACAGATTGACCACGACAGCTTAGATCAGGACATGGCCTGGGACTAAGGAGAATTTGCATTTCCCTTAACCAAGAAAGTGAGCAAAGCTTTCAATTAGGAGCTCGCCAATAACTCCAAGGAAAAAGGAGAGGAGTAGATGATTGCATAGCTCCTAACCATATTATCTTTGAAACATCTCGAGCATATTATCTTTTAAAAATCTAGCTACATTCAGGCTTGTGTGAGGCGATTCATAAAGTTGTTCTTCTAGATCCCAGAGCTTCATCGAAAGAGGAGGGGACCGTAAATGAAATCCCTTACATGCATTGCCTTGAATCTAGCTTTATTGATTTTGTATTTTATTATCAATTAGGACTTGTTTCCAATAAATGGACCTGCAATTTCACATTTAGCTACCTACTAACACACTGCAGTACAGCAATCCGGGTTGGGAAGAGGTCGGCATAGCAGAATTTCGTGTCTATGGCAACGATGTCCAAGACTTCATGATGGTCCCTGGTCCAGAAGATGACGTGGACTACATAATCAATGAAGAGTAATATGTCAGAGCTATCTCTTGTGAGTTCCAAATTCTTAGTTTTAAGTTTTAGCATGCTTTAATTCACAAGTTCTGACTACTTGTTGAGACTTCCAGGGCCTTAATCCATTCAATTTCCCATAATAAAAGATCCCAACACATATTTTTGCATCCGTGTGGCATTTGAGCTAATCTGAGAAATAGTTTGGAGGGTCAATCGAGTGCGTATGAATGTTTGCTAGTTTAATCCCACCCAAACTGTTCAACAGGAAGAATTGGCGGATGCAAAACGTGAGCTTCTACTACTTCCCAATGAATAGCAGGTAAACAATTCAGTAGAGAGAATAATCTTCCAAAAGATTTGCAGCTGAATATTAAAATTTCGTAAGATATCGCCTTAATGGGGATATTTCGCAGATGAACATAGGACGTGCCGGATTAAACCACGGTGGCACCAAAAGCCAGCAAGGCAGGTGGTGAGAACTATATAAGGGGGACTTCGGTCCACAGAAGAGCACAACCAGTAGATGCAGTAGCAAATATCGGAGCATCATGGCTAACAATGCTGTGGACGTGAGGAGGCGTGAGGAGCACCATACCGACCAATTGTTGTGAATGGCTTACTTGCTATATGAACTATATGGATCTGTTTCGACTGAAGAACCGAGGCATGCCTATGGATGTTGGTTGTCCGGCTATGCCAACAGGTCGGATGATCTGGGCAGTGTGTATATGGATTTGATCCTGCACCTGCGTCACTCATCCAGTGAGGGGGTACATCATCGTACGCGCCACTGCTACTCCAAATGCGGAGGAGCATATGGGACGATAGATTAGGCGAGATGATGAAAAGGCTAAGCGCCTATTTTTGTAAAATTTGATCTCCTATGAATAAAAGGCATCTTGATCCCAAATCTATTGTTCTTGTTCTGTGCCAGTGTCATTGTCTGAGTCTATGTGCATATCTTCAGTAGTATGGAATAACTTTAATCGAAATTCATTAACCAGAGACAGTAAGAGGTGTGCCATCCAATTTTGCAAGTTGGAACACACTAGGTCTCGCCACTTGAACAACTTTGTAGGGACCTAGCCAATGAAATTTGAGCTTGCCCGGATGATTTTTGTACCGAGAATCATAAAGTAGGACTAGATCTCCTTGTTTGAACTGTTTCTTTTTTATCTTGTCAATGTCAGCATGCCAAGTGTTTCTCAACTAATTTCCAGCCAGGACTCTCAGATAAGCATCTCGACGAAGTTCATCTAGTTGTTGAAGCTGATAAACTCTTTCTTTTAAGGCAGCAGGAGGATCGTGCATGGTGGCTACTACCTGGAAACGAAGAGTGGGTAGTACATATTCAAAAGGCAATAGAGCCTCTTGGCCAAAAACAAGCCTGAAAGGAGTTTGACTAGTAGCAATTTTATAGGTAGTATTGTTAAGCTCATTTAACTGTAGGCAAATTTTTATGCCAATCTTTCTAAGAAGCATCACAAATCTTCTTCAGAATGTTGATAGAAGTCTTATTTGTACTCTCAGCAAGTCCATTGCCTTGTGGATAATAAGGTATGCTCTTTCGATGATGGATATGGAGATAGTCCGTGAGTTCCTTGATAGTGTAGTTGATAAAATGCACTCCACAATCACTAACAAGTTCTGTAGGGCAGCTGAAGCGTGTGATGATATGAGTATACAGAACACGCGTTGTGCTGGCTGCCATATTGTTTGGCAAGGCACAAGCTTCCGCCCACTTGGTAACATAATCTGTGAGAACTAAGATATACTTAGCACGAGTATGTTGAGCGAAAGGATCAACAGGACCAATGAAATCCATTTCCCATTTACTGAAAGGGAGTGATGTGGCGACAGGTGTCAAAGGTGTGACGACCATACGCGTATTATACCATGTACACGGTATGGTCGCCACACGGATACCATGCATGGTGACACCTGGCGTCATCTCAGCCGCTGGAGTGGCACAATCTGGGCCGTCATCTTGGCTATATATAGCA
>JAANSK020090908.1:0-16288 GCA_011763485.2 Isoetes engelmannii | reverse complement strand
TAGCAGCCACTGGTTCGTTAGCTTTTACTCTGGGGGAAGAGTCCATAATTACCTCATTGTTAAGAACTGCCATTATGCTTCCACACAAGGTCGCCACAATTTACACGTGATAGATGATGCCAGGATGGATGATAGAGGCTTTAAGGAACCACTAAGCTGCAGTGTCCTCCCAAATGCAAAACTGTCCTAGGTGTGAATCTACTAAGGCTAGTGAGATATAGATTGCATCTATATCTTATCGTCATTCACGAATCTTATTTAGAACACTTCATGAGCTTGCAGTATGACTGCCATGAGGGCCTTTGAAGAACACTAATTCTGTAATTGTAGATGCAACCAAAGACTTTATAGTGCAATACAAACAGATAAGTGGGTTAGATGCCATGTTGATGCTTATGATACAAATAACTAACAGAGATGTAAAAGATACTAGAAACAATCACCTCCATCAAGCGAAACTCACCATTTTAAAAGTTAAGCCAAATCCAGAACTCTAACAGCAGCAGTATGGGTTGCCCCTTTAGATATGCAAACTTCAGGGCGACCCGCTATGGCAGGTCGCTGGTACAACAAAGAATGGTGGTGCAATATAGCTACCTGTAGCAGCAGGTAAGATGTAAGAATGCCTTGCCCATTTCCATTCTAGAGGCAAGATTATGCAAGAATAGCTTCCCTATGTCCATGACGTAAAGTTAGGAGATTCAATTGCCAAGTCCATGGGATCTGGGAATATACTTAAACATTCCCACTCTAATCTATTTCTCTCTCTCTCTAGCCTACCAAGTTTCTTGGTGCTTTAATTTTGGGCAAATAATTTTATAGTCGCTGCTGCTTTCTTAAAGGAACGAGTGTAAAAGTAAACTTAAGCTTAGGGCATTCTTCTCCTTTTTGCTGGCTTACTTTAGGATCGGGCGGTCGATCGATCGGCCGATCAGCAAGCCCTTCGCCTCTTCAATTACACGGTACAAGCCGCTTCACCCTAACTTAATTCCGGCATCGATCCCCTTTTCCCTGCGGATCTAGGTGTTTGGGCTTGGAGGGTTTTCTCGTCTGGAAGCCATGTCGTCGGCCATTACAAATAGCAATCTGCCGCGCAGGATTATCAAGGTGATTTTCTATCCTTTTTTGTTTCTGAAGTTTTTGTCGAGCATTGCATTAAAAAAAATCTTAAGATTTTCTATCATGAACTTAGTTGCCCCTCAGCTGCTTGGATGAAATATTTTTATTACGAGCTTCTAATTTTAAGCTAAGCTTGAAATACAACTTAGTTCCTCATTTTAAGACCTATTGTTGCTGAGTTAACTTGGTATTGTTTGTTGGACGAATTATTTTTGCCCTTTGCTTCTTTTGTTCTTGAATAAAGTCTTACGGCTTTTATGTGTTGTGTTAACAGGAGACTCAGCGACTACTGAGTGAGCCTGGTAAGTTTTTTGTCCTTATTATGAACACTTGTAAACTTAGGGAATACTGACTGATGTTTCGCTCCTGCAGCACCAGGAATTAGTGCATCTCCTTCTGAAGACAATCTGCGGTATTTCAGTGTTATGATTCTTGGACCCACACAGTCTCCCTATGAAGGTCTTTATTTATCATTGATTGATTTCTTAATTACAATGGTGGTTTGGTTCAGGGGACCTAGTATAAGTTTGTCATGTGGTTGACTTATGCAATATTGAGGCCATCATTTTTGTGCATAATTCTATTAACGTTCTGACAGGACATGGTTTTTTGCAGGTGGAGTTTTTAAGCTGGAGCTCTTTTTACCTGAAGAATATCCAATGGCTGCTCCTAAGGTAATTCTGTTGCATGATTTTCACATGATGCATAGCTTTGGTTGCGTACAGGCTAAAGGTCATATGCTACACTAAATTCCCTAATCGTCATACAGGTCCGCTTTTTGACAAAAATATACCACCCCAACATTGATAAGGTGGAGTTTCTTTTGGTTTTGTGTGGAACAACCTTTGGTGGAGGAGTACTAACTTGAGAATGCATTTGATATGTCCCAGCTTGGTCGTATCTGTTTGGACATTCTGAAAGATAAATGGAGCCCTGCATTGCAGATTCGTACAGTTTTACTTAGGTTTGTATGGTATCATATTTCTTGTTGAATATACTGCAATTCCTATAATATGAGCTTGCCTGCAGCATTCAAGCTCTGCTGAGTGTCCCAAATCCTGATGATCCCTTAGATGAAAATATTGCAAAGCACTGGAAAACGGATGAGGCGGAGGCTGTTGCGACAGGTTGTTCAGTTGTGACTATGCAATGTTTTTCTTATGCACTGCCTGAGTTCTCATTTATATCTGATTAGCTTTACTTATGGTACCTGGTTCTGTTGTCTGGTTGTATTGTTATTGGCATAATGATGTTGTTTCTGTTGCTAATGAGTGGCATAATTTCAACAGCCAAGGAGTGGACTCGGTTGTATGCTACTGGAGCATGATTATGTCCTAATAAAATTCTGTAAGATGTATGGTTGAAAGCTACGAGGCAGCGGATACATAACAACTACATCTGCCATTACTTTAGAGTCTGGTGTCTTGTCAAGTTTGATCTTTGTAGTACTTGGAAGTCAAGGGGTTGGCAATCAGTCTGGACAAAACTGCCTTTGAAGCCAGTCATTGCAATATATGGAGACTCTGTCTGGGAGCTTTATGGGTGAGAATTTGGCCATTTTATTGGATGATTCATAAGATGTGAATAATTGGTATATCTTCTGCTGCTGTTGCTGTTGCTGCTGCTGCTGCTGCTGCTGCTGCTGCTGCTCTGCTCCCCACTGTCCCTCTTATTTTTATGATCCTACTGTTTTGCCGCCTATATAGCAATTGTGAAAACGTAAAAGATACTGGCCATCTCCTGGTGACAAATTTGTTACACATCAAAGTCGAAACAAATTCATTTATACATTTCTTATGATCGTTTCTGTTATGGGCTGTTACCAATTGCATGCTTATTACTTAGTAGTCCTTGTACACGTCCTTCATTAACTATGAAGTTTAAGTGGTTCCTTATTATACACGTCCTTCATTAACTATGGCGGGAGGAGAAATCAAGGAAACATGATCCTTTAACTGAATATTTTCACCACACAATTGTCGATGCATTTTGGGACACGCAATGCTTTGAGATAATTTCATTGGGAGGAGTGTTTTAGTATCCTTGTGTATTTTAAGGTGTCAGTTGAGGCAGATCAAGTATCTTAAAAAAATGAGACGGACACGGCTCCCCCAAGTGAACAAACGGTGTCTTCCAGCTCCCCTTTGGTGGTTGAATACTATTTGTTCTAAATTGTTATATATCAAAAGCTAATTATCTGCTGCATCTAAAACTCAAAATCAAGAAGCATCATCGTCATAGCTGAAGTTGCTTTTTGTAATTAAAACTCAAAAAATAAAAAAAAGGGAAAAACTGTAAAATGCCTTTGTCATGTTTTACTAAAAAAATTGTTCGAACGCCCCTATTTTGGAGGTATTTTTTATCGAAATGATCATAACGTTTTTGCGATGATCCAAATGAAAATGTGTTCTTCACATGCATTGTAAAGGAGTATATTTTTCCATCAAACCTAAGATTTGATCACTTGAATCGGAGTTCGAAATCACAAGTTATGGTTTTTTAAAGCCCTCCTAAATTCATACAAATTTTGTGTATATACATAACTTGTGATTCCGAACTCCGATTCAGGTGATCTTAGGTTTGATGGAAAAGTATCCTCCTCCTCTACAATACACTTGAAGAACACATTCTCGTTTGAGTTATTGCAAAAAAGTTACGGTCATTTCCATAAAAATACCTCCAAAACTAGGGGCGTTTGGAAAATTTTAGTAAAATATAAGGGTATTTCACAGTTTTCATCACCGTAGCTGAAGTTGCATCATGGAAAACTTGAAGCTGAATCTTGCTCGAAACTTGAAGCATTATTGAAACCTGAAGCATCATCGCCATATCATATCATCTGAAGCATCATTGAAATCTGAAGAATCATAGGCATATCATTTGCACCATCGTTGGATCATCTACGCCATTGCAAGATCATCAGGTCGTGCCTTTCCTTGACGACGTGGAAATGGGAATAGGTCTTAATCATTAGGGCGTGCCTTTCCTTGACGATGTAGAAATGGGAATAGGTCATGCATTCCCATTCCACCTTTCCTTCACGATGTGGAAATGGAAATAGGTCTTAATCATTAGGTCGTGCCTTTCCTTGACAATGTGGAAATTGGAATAGGTCATGCATTCCCATTCCAGATCACAAGTGCCACAATTGTAAGCTAAACTATGGGCTTCTTATCCCATTCCACATCACAAGTGCCACAATTGTAAACTATGGGCTTCTTATGGTGAGTCACATGGGCGACTTTTACTTTAGCTCTGAAAATCGGCTAAGTAAGCAAGGGGACATGGCTAAAGCATTGCCTCAGCAGCGCATCATGCATGGCACAAGTGATGAGGCCTCTCAACGGGCCTGAAAATTCTAATTTCAACCCTGGGTTATCATAGTTTCAACTGGCTCATCGCCATTTGTGCATGTGAATCCCCCATTACATTTGGTGCTTTTAATTGTTTAAGCTATGGGCTTGTTGCATCGAAGATTTTATTTATTTGGGTTAGATTACAAAGCAACGTTATAATGGAAGGTATAATAGCCCGGGGGAGGCCATTACACCCTGTAAGGCTCTTGCGGGCCCATTAGGGCGAGCCAGGCCGAGCAGGGCGTAATGGCCTCCCCCGAGCCATTAGCCCATGTAATAATAGGGGGGAGGCTATTACGAACATGATGTGGCCCTGCTTTTTCCTTTTTTCTTGTGGCATGGTGGATGAATTTTAGAGTAGGAAATTGTAGCATTTAAGATAGTGCCATAATTGGCAGTAATAGCCCCCCCCCCATTATTACTAACTGTTCATCATACCTTCAAAACATAATATAATGTTTTAGATCACATTCTTAGACCAATGAAATATGTCTATTTGTTTATGTGAAATGAGCTTTCACTTTGAGATATAGACTAGCCAACATTATCTTGATAAGGTCCAAAAATGGTGACTTCCTTCACACGAAAGTAGCCTAGCATAGCCTTTGGACTCACAAAATCTTTTGTTTTGGTTATTGCCTTTTAGGAAAAACAAATGCGAAGCCATTTGCTACCATGACTATTCTCATTGGCACAGCAAAAGGGACACATGATATTTAAAAAAATCCGAATGGGTCCTATAGGGCAATAATAGATAATATGTCATTATCATGTAAGTACAACTCTTTAAAAACTAGATTGTAAGGTCCATTTTGCTATTTGGAAGGGGAAGGGCAACAATTTTTAGGTGTTTAATTGTGGACCAAAAGGGTGATATTTTAAAAGCTTCAATGGTTATTTCTTGATTGAGGACCAAAAGGGTGATATTTTAAAAGTTCCAATGGTTATTTCTAAACAGGGCCGTAGATAACGTGTCATTATCATGTGAGTACTACTCTTTAGAAACTAGATTCGAAGGTCCATAGTTGATATCTATCTGGAAAGGTACCAATTTAGATCATTATCAACTCCTAAACACCTAGAATCAGAAGAAGTTCGGGGTATCTAAAAAGGTAGGTTTTAGATCTTTATCAACATAAAAAGACGACTTCTTTAACAAAGGTTTTGGTTGCCTATGTGTTTATCAAATATAGCCTAACATCCATGGCAATTGGCATATACCACCATTATGCACACAGAACACTATTGTAGCTGAAATGATTAAATGGCCTCTTTGATCCAACTACCATTTGGGTTATATGCCACGGCTAGTACTTACTCCGTCCGCTTGCTCCTTATCTTTCTTCATGCTCTCGTTAATGTTAATGAAATGAATAAATAAGCCTCTAAGATACTTGGCGTTAGTGGTCTCATAATGTTCCATATCCTCCATGAGTTTCCATGTGGGTTTTAATGATTTAATGATAAATATAGGGAAAGGAGGATTTTGGATTTTTAGGTGTACGACATTGGCTTTTGCTATGAATGGAGGGAGGGAAGAGCATAGACACAGGTAAGGTATGTAGGTAGGTAGGAAGGAAGGAAGCTACTTGAGGAGAGAGAGCATTGGGCATGACATCTATCTATCTATCTATATATATATATGTGTATGTGTATGTGTATGTGTATGTGTATGTGTATGTGTATGTGTATGTGTCTGTGTGTGTACATACATACATACATACATACATACATACATACATACATACATACATACATACATACATACATATATATATATATATGCCATCTTGACTTCGTTAGATGCATTTGGAAATTGAAGTATTCAGTTGCAGATTTGCTAGCATGATCTTTAATGCATAGAAATTTATAATAAAATTTGGGGGTATACTTCGCAATATGAGCTGAATGTCTGGATGTTTTTTGCCCTCCTAGTGATGATTATTGTCTCAACTATGAATGTATTTATAAACAAGGGTTATTAAATAAGGTATTTTCCCTCATTACTTAACTGCCCTTTTACATTTTTCCTATTTTTTTTGTTTTTGCCCAATTTTGGTCATTTCACGCCATTTTCTTTTCAAGCTTCCTATTGAGCAATTTCTCGTTCAACTATTTCAGTTGTAAAGTAGGGTTCATGAACAACTGGTGCTCGAAATTACTAGAAGTGTCCATTGACTTTATCCTCAAAATTAGCTTACCCCAACAACTAGATCTAACTTGCTAGCTACTTTCTGCCAGTAGGAAAAAAAATTCTCCTACTTTTCGAGGTTCATATTTGGGATTTTACTCCCTAATTTTCTACTAGGTCAGTTGGCTACTTAGGGTAACGGCTTAGTGCTTGATCCTGGTCAACCAGGATCATGCTTTGATACCATTGTGACGCTCCATACATCATATACGGTTCCCCACTATATACTCTGTAGGACATTCCCTATACAATGGCCTCGCCATCGCATAGACCCTTTGTTGGACTCGAGGCTGGGATGGCCAGGCCTATGTGCTGAGGAACGAAGGTGCCGTTCGACCCTTCCGCATTGGGCGCCTCCATCAGTGGAAGCATAAACATATGATGAGCACAACATCATATAACACAATAATACAACTACTATAGAACAATCACAAAGGATAGCCATCCAATCACTGTATCCATGGACATGCATCTAACGCATTAACACATGCTAACATCATAGGGAAACTCTTACCCCGGCTCAGACTCAAAGGGAGTTTGAGTGACGGTAAGGGCTTCCAGATAGATCAGACCGAGTTATTCACAATGACTTGGGCTGGCATATAGACAATGGCTAGGGTTGACCACTCCATCTGCCCCTTCTGTACATACTTTGCAGATAGGCTAGGTCAAGCTCCATGATGACTGTAGCCTTCCGGAGATGTAATCCCATGGTATCACCCAACGAGACTGGGATTCCGTAGGTGACTAGAGGATCGTGACGACACACGTCCTCACTCGACTATACTCTCCAAATGCCTAGCCAGGACGACACCTGCTAACTAGGCGAGTCAGTGTGGCACCTAATCCAGAGATTGTCGAACCCATACCCTGCCCACACGGGGTGACAGACTATAGGCTCGAAACTCAGGTTCTAAGATAGCTCTACTAGAAATACAACATGCTAGCTTAGCTGGAGTGCTAATTTCCAGGTGAACTAGCCAGCTATCTGCTCGAAATACCTGGTCCAGAAGAACTGCCTTCTGCTCCTGGCATCTCCATCTCTCGCCGGTTCTTTGGAGTACTCAGTAGGCGCTCCTCAAGCTGACGGGCTCACACTCTCGGGCCGGCTTCGGTACACACCGCTGCCAAAGATGATCCGAGAATCAGACTATTGATACGATTCGAGGGTCGGATAAATGGTTGAGTCAAAAGTGTGCTAGGTCTAGGGTTTGGCCTAAAATAGGCTATGGTTCATATTGGCACACTTGGCTCAAATGGGAGGCTTCCACGTGGCAATGCACCTTAAAGGTGTATCCATGTGGATAATAGGTGTCCATACCTAAGGTTAGATATGGCCACATGCAGTCTATACATGTCATATAAGATGACTTGTATGGTGACGTGGTCGTAGAATATACGTATTCATACTATGTATTCTAGTGGAACATCAATGGTAGAGTGTCTGGACCGAAAAATTGCCTGTGTGAGAGCATGCACCTCTGCATCCTCTACCTATATCATCAACCATTGCTCCAAGATGCCAGCCAACAATTTGGCAAAGAGGGAGCTGACCATGATGGTGCGATAGTTGGCTGGGCAATGAGGGTCACCTGCCTTGTATATGGGAACAACTCTGCTAGCAGTCCACTGGGGGCGTGGGAGGAGCGAGGGGGGGGGGAGCCTTCTTGCAGTGCTCTATTGTATAATGCCGCCAGGATAGCTATTATTGGAGCCCCAGACCATTTAGGAAGCTCTTCCTGCATGCAATCCAAATCTGTCGCCTTTCCATTAGCGAGGCGCTGTAGGCCTATTATAGCATCTCTTTTTGTCATGATTAGCGCTAGGCCCATCTGTGAGGGTACTGTGGCCTGAACCCCAGTGGGTCATAAAGCCATTGCAAGTACTGCACCCATTGTCCAGAGGTGATATTCCCTGTAGGTTGTAGAGGCTTGCTCAATATTTTTCTTCAGAATGTCCTGGGGTGATGATCCAAGAGATAGAACATTTGTTGATGGTATTCTGCAAGGTATTTGGCCTTCTTGCACTTGAGGAAGGCATCGTCATCAGGAACTTGTCGAAGCTATCGTTTGAACTCTCAATATTCATCATCAAACTACCGGTTGTGGGGGAAGCTGGTGACTCCCAAGGGCCTTTGGGAGTGGCCCCTCCTAAAGCAACTGTCAGCAGCCGTCATGAGCATATGAGTCAACTGAGCAACCTGTTGCTGCAATGTGGGGAGCTGCAGTATTCCCTCCAGGTCATGTTCAATCAGCTAGGCATAGGCCTTCGCATGAGCATAGTCCAGGCGTAGCTGAGGCACACAAGGTATTGAAGCAATGGTCGCACGAGTAATCTGCCACTCCACATGCAAGAACATGGGTAAGAGCAGGGGTAGGTCGTCTGAGTATACTTTCTTGTCCCTACAGTCTGTCCCAATGCCAAAGTGGGTGATCAGATGCAGGTCCTGCTCCTCCGCCAGTACGTAATCCAGAACGCTGGAGCCACACCCCTGGTTCTCCTGTCTACACATGCACCAAGTGGAGGATGGCCATTGGGCCAACCCATTTAAAGGCAAGATATTTAAAGCAATATATATGGAAGCATTGTGTAAAGGTTGGATATTTGAGGCCAAAAGCGTTATATCAACGTTTGACGAACAAACTAGACAAAGATAAGACTCGAGCAGACAAAAGATGGCCAGCGACATCGGATCTCAAATGAAAGTGGTTGAATTGTTCCAACGAGCTAGCCAGCTTGCTTCAACGATCCGTCAAAAGAATCAAAAGCAGAAATTCTACTCAACCTACTTCACATTGATCTTCTAATCTATATTTTAGCTAAAATTCTATTTTCCCTTGCAGGTTCTCAACTTCATAGATAAATCTAATGTTCGGGTTGTTCTGGATAATTTACCCTTTGCCCACACCCAAATCTAGAATTCTTTTCTATTATCAATATCTTAATTTGTGTAGTTGCTAGTGTAATCTCTAGTGGTTTCATTGAATTACCCTTCTTCCTAGCCTTTCTTTTATTCGGTGCTGGAGAAGATTCTTCACTGTTCTATTGGATTTACCCTTATCCTTTCCCTCTTCCAAAATTTAGGTCTTTGTCGAGAGTTTCTCTTGCTCAGGATAGCCCGGTTGGGTGTTGAGCTTTGGCCTTAAGGGCTGGGTATCCGTCCTTTAAGTATTACTATGTTCAAGTTTTAGATTGGGTTTTCCTTTGAGTAGCTTAGGTTTTTATAATTGTATCACACACCTCTACCTTGAACAAGTGTGACTGGTGGGCACAGTCGTGAACCCTCAGCTTTATAGATGTTGTTTTTCATTGCATATAGTGCCTTCCAGCTTGCCGCACTCATTGCTAGATAGAATAGAGTGGGCATCCTTGGCGAACCTCAACACTACTATCGATAAGTTGGCTTAACGATGGCATTCGGGTTGAGCATGTTTCATGCAGTTGGTAGACTGCATTCTGCCACTCTGAAGGGACTCCTAACTGCATCAATCTCTCCCATAGCTTCTCCTTAGGTACACACACTTAATTTTTTAGAGCTATGTTCTAAATACTAAAGGGAATATGCTTGGATAATGACATGCAAATGATGGCTAGTGCTTTTGTCTAGCAATTAGGAGGTCTTGTCTTCATATCTCTTTTGAGACATTTAGAGGACTGTCATGTGTCTTTTTAGAATGTTGCCATGGGGTATGACGTAAAAATGCCATCTATCTACATATTCTATCTATCTACGCATTCTACTTTAAGAACAACAAATGCAGACCTTCTAATACTTAGATCACCATGTAGCAAAGAATTATAACTATCTTTTAAGTTTCTTCAGAACAAAGAGGGCAAGCCTCCGATGCACCAACATCTTTTTCTCTTTTGTTTGGAGGAGGGTACCATGGGACAAAAGCTACAGTCTCCACACCTTGTAAGTTCCCCTTAACATTAGTGACATCGAAAAATCCAGGTATCGGTATCGCTTGGACTTCTAGATGCCAGTTGTCATCCTGCAAGAACATATACATGTCAAATCAAAATAGTTTGGTATGGGGGATTCTTACCTCCACCATGTCCCAACAATCTACATGGATTGTGATCGAACCCAATCCCCCACCACGTCCCATCACTTTATGGAGCCCTTAAGCATGCCTAGAAGGAGAACAAACAGAAGATGAAGCAATTGTTATGTCATGCTATTATATTGGCAGCATTAGCAACAAGGCAAGGCCCTCTATGTGACTTAGCCACACTTTGAAGATTGCAAGGGGGAACTCTTACCCTTCTACCTTGTAAAAAATAATACAATAATCGACAAAAATAGGTTAAAAATGAACCCAACATTAGTCGGACCATGCACCACGAATCGGACTATTCTAAAGAGTGAGCACCAGATATTCAGGGCATCGTCGTGGGCATCGAACGAGCCCTGCGGGCTGAGAAGCATTTTATACGACCAATTCTCCGATATGATTCGAGACGAACACGTTTAGTAGTAGAGACGAACACGCAAAGAATGTCACTACGGTTCGTAGATATTCGTTGCCTGAATTCAAGGTATGTCTCCTGTGCTGAATTCATGAAACAATCTAAAACTGTACTACTATATTTATGTTAAACCAGAAGATCTCCATATCTAGAAACGATGCTTACTCCCTGCTGCAAAAATGCATACAAAAAAAAGATTTGATATCGATAAGGGGGGTCCAGTCACTTCTGCTTCAAAATGGTTTAGATTCTGTGTCTGTTCTGAGTGATCATCTAATTAGATTGTTTGCTTGGCACGGCTGTCTTATTGAAGCAAATGCAGCATTTAGTGCTATTTCAAAGCCAACTTCACATGGTTGGGCTGCAGCTATTATGGCAAATGCAAAACATGGCCAAGGTATCACAGCTTTGGAATTGTATTGCACAATGCAATCTTTTGGCATGGAGAGTAACGAGCACATTTATGTTGCTGCCATTAAGGCATGCACGACGACAACAGCCCTTATGGAGGGAAGATTTATCCATGGCAAGATTACTGAAACTGGATTTTTGTCAACTCTTACAATAGGAAATACGCTGGTTCATATGTACAGTAAATGTGCCACACTTGAGGAAGCACGAAATGTCTTTGACATGATGCCAAATCGAGATGTGGTATCATGGAATGCTATGATTGCAGGATATGCGCAGAATGCCAAGGGCCTCTTAGCTTTAGAATGCTTAGAAAGAATGGATCTAGAAGGAATTCACCCAAATGTTGTATCATGGAGTGCAATTATATCGGAATATGCACTGAATGGAGCAGGTTGTTTAGCTTTATATTGTTTTAATAAAATGCAACAAAAAGGCATAGCTCCAGATGAAGTGACCTATTCAAATGTTCTAAGAGCATGTACTTGTATAGGAGTGTTGCAACAGGGAAGACTCGTTCATGCCGACATATTAATAAGTGGATTTCAGGTCATTGGTATTCTGGGGAACATCCTGGTTGATATGTATGCCAAATGTGAGGGTTTAGAAGAAGCAACCCAGGTTTTTAATAGGTTAGGGGACCAAACTACAGTTCCATGGAGTATAATGATAGCCGGATGCGTGCAGTCAGGAGAAAGTCTTTTGGCTTTGGAATTCTTCAATACCATGCAGGAAGCAGGCATAAAGCCAACCGAGGTTGAGCTTTTGGGTGCCCTAAAGGCATGTGCCAATGTCAGAGCATTAGAACATGGGAGGACCATCCACACTAATATAATCCAAGGGGGGTTCCAGTCAGATGTTATCATTCGAGGTGCTCTTACTCATATGTATGCTAAATCTGGCTCTTTAGAGGAGGCACACAAGCTTGTGGAGAAAACGTCAAACCAGAATGTGGTGTTACTGAATACGATGATTGCAGGATATACAGACAGTGGACAAGGGTTAGCTGCTTTAGGATGTTTTGAGATAATGCAAGAAGAGGGCCTTATACCAAACCTGATCACATACCTAAACGCATTGAATGCATGCTCCATCATCGGGGCAACTGAACAAGGTAGACTTGTTCATTGCCAGATTATAAAAAATAGATTTGCATTGGATGTTGTTTTGGGGAGCACCCTTATTAATATGTATGGGAAATGTAACAGTCCACAAGAAGCATGTAAACTTTTTGAGAGTATATTGAATCCAGATGTGGTGACATGGGGTGCAATCATTGCAGGGTATCTCCAACATGGGGCAGGCATCCTGGCCCTAGAACACAACGAGATGATGGAATATGAAGGCATTCATCCAGATGCAGGTATATTTCTAAGTGTTTTGAGGGCCTGCATTTTACTTGGGGCAATAGAGCAAGGTAGAGTCATCCATGAGAAAGTTATAATTGGAGGCTTTAAAGATGCTACACTGTGGAATTCCTTGATAGACATGTATGCTAAGTGTGAAAGTCTGGAGGAGGCACGCATGGTATTTGACCATTTGCCAAGTAAAGACTCGATATCATGGAGTACAATGATTACAGGATATGCCCATCAGGAGGAATGTTTATTGGCATTAGACTGTCTTCAGGAGATGCAACAGAAAGGCATAATTCCGAATGAAGTTGCCTTTTCAAGTGCCTTGAAGGCATGCACCAACCTTGGAGCACTAGAGCGAGGAAGACATATACATACTGAAATTATCAGGAGAAATCTTGAGGCTGATGTTGTCATCGGAAGTGTGTTGATTGACATGTATGCCAAGTGCAGGAGCTTAAAGGAGGCATGTAATGCCTTTGACAGGTTGGTGACACAGGATATCATATCATGGGGTGCTATGATTGCAGGATATGCTGATTCTGGGCAGTATCTTCTTGCTTTAGAGTGTTTTAAAAAGATGAAAGAAGGTGGCATGAGGCCAAACTTGGTTGTGTATCTGAGCATCCTGGGAGCATGTGCCAATCTAGGCGCAATAGAACAAGGTAAATGTATTCACAATGAAGTTAGCAAAACAGGACTACATACTGATATCATTATGGGAAATAGCTTGATTGATATGTATGCAAAAGGTGGAAGCCTAGAAGATGCACTTAAGGTGCTTGATATTATGCGCAAAAGAGATATCATTTCATGGAATGCAACGATTGCTGGAATGGCCCAGCATGGGGAATGCTCGACTTTAGAATACTTTGAGAAGATGCAAGGTGAAAAGATAAAGCCAAATGAGGTAACGTTTAATGCTATTCTGATTGCATGTGGTCGAATGGGGTTGGTAAATGAAGGCCATTGGTACTATAATTTAATGAGGCAACATCATGGCATTAGCCCAAATCGTTCACATAAAACTTGTATTGTTGATCTTTTGAGCCGTGCAGGATGCCTTGTGGAAGCCAAACAAATACTACAGGCAGATAATGAAACAGATGCTATGGGGTGGACATCTCTGCTAAATGCATGCAGAATTCATGGGGATTCAGAATTAGGAAAATGCTGCTTCGACCAACTTGTTTGTTTGGATACTTCATGTGGAGTTGGGTATGTGCTCATATCAAACGTTTATGCTGAAATTTCTGTGCAGGAAGAAATTGAACTTGCTGTAGAACCATGTGAAGACCCTATAATTAGGCTCAATGAGAATGTGACCAAATTGCCTGCAAACAAAATTAGTAGTCTTAATGCCCCTAGTTGCAAGCAGCCAATTACTAGCCTGTCAAATGGTATGTAACATTTAGGATTTGGATTCATGTCTGGGGGAATATGGCTTTGCATGCACATTATTTTAACCCAACAAACTCACACAAACTAAGTTCCTGCAAATAAGAAATACCCAGCTTCTGGTGATATAAGACCATTGGTATCCGTGGGGGCAAAAGTCGCACACTATTGGCATAAACTAAGTAATTATAAGGGGAAAAAAAAAAAAAAAAAAAAAAATTAGCAGCGATGCAGTCTTGGGCAGCGAATTACCAATGTTGTATGAGTTTTCCCATTACGTTGATTTTATAGTATATAATCCATTTGCAAAATCCCACAAGTTAAATTAATAAACATAACGGTGTAACAAAATCATAAGAGATTTTTTTAAGCTAAATCTTTAGTCGAAGTTGTTGTAATATTACACTCATTTTTTAGATAATGTTGTAGCTTTTGTTGCATAGCAGAAAGCATCATAGATAGAAAGCATCATAGACATCTGACTATCTTTTACAAAGACCTCTAGTTAAGCAAGTAAAAGTAAAGGAATCCAATAAACAACATTTTTTCAACACCAGTGTTACAAGCAGTTGGGCATCCTTCAATCTTGAACCTCTAATCATTTCTAAGATAAGGGCATTTAAGATGATTAACCAAGAAGCACCCAACCACTACCAGATGCAAATTTAGTTAGTATTGTTCCTGGGAGATTCACCTTTATAATGGTGGTATATGTTTGTTTTTCTCCAAGTATATCCAAGTTAAATAGCGTAATTGGAATGCATCTTTACCACTAAAGCTATTGCATGTTAAATAACACAAGAGCTTCTATTCTGACTAGGCCATACGTGCTTTTGAGATTGCCATCTTTTCCTGCTCCTTCGTAATGAAATGTGCAAGCATGTTCATCAAAATGTTTATGTGGTACAAAACAATAATGACAAGCGTTAAGATATTTAATAGCCAGCCATTGTGCCAATCAGAGAAGCTCATCCCATGCTAAAATTGTGTATGACCCTTATTGGAATTCAATGATCCTTATTAGAATTCACCAAACTATTACACCATAACATGCATGCTAAGTTATTGTCAGGATGGGGATAGGATGGGGATAGCTTGCATCACACTGTAAGACCCAAAGTCCCGCACAATAGCATGTCATGCACCATGTTCTACAACATCAAGCCTTCTATATGCCCCTAGCAATGTCACCTATGATGTCATCTTGCTGCTGATGGCATCTTACTGATTATATTCATGAAAATGAACTCTATTTATGCTCATACACTTGGCATAGATGTTTACAAGGATATTACCAACATAGATGTATCAAGCAAAGTTTCAATTGAATGCAATGTGCATGGACATACTTTCCTAACTCCAATAGGGAATAGCTCTCACAAATGCATAAAAGTTCAAGAAATGTAACCTCGTTTGAAACAATTCCTTCTTATTCTATTGAATAGTTTGATATCCATGGCTCCATTCCCTTGCCAAGCATTTGCTTTTAGTATTGCATTCCAGGACATTGTATGACGTGCAGACATTCTGTCAAATAAAGTGCAAGCATAATTAATACTTTCGCATTTTGCAAATAGATCGATAACAGTAGTAACCACTAGGTAATCTAGCTCAGAATCTGTTTTAATGATTTGGGCATAGACTTCCTTACCTGTTTCTAAAGATGCAACACAGGCACATGTATTAAGGATGCACAGGAATGTGATGTTATTTGGCATTACCCTTCGACTTGCATTTGGTGAAAGATTATGACATAAATCTAAACACATCTATGTCTAGCACATGTTGTCCAAGTGAAATAATTTCTGTCAGGCATTTTATGAAACAAAGAGCATGCCTCCTCTACAAAGCGCATGCCCCCTCTACAAAGGAGAAAAAGCGCAGATGGAAGCAACATCAACAAGATGTATGGCTTCTTGAGATGCAAGCTGTACCCAAGAAATTCTGGAAGAAATTGGCACCTCCAAAACATGATCTAGAATTAA
>JAANSK020090797.1:0-16290 GCA_011763485.2 Isoetes engelmannii | reverse complement strand
TTAGCACATTACCTAGCATATTCCTTTCTTCTCCAATCTCGGCCTTCTGATTGGCATATTCACAGCATTATACCAAATAGCTCCACCCTACAGAGGGTATGCCCTTCGGGCAACCCAAAAAAGGGGGGGGGGGGGAGATGTCTTACAACAACAAGGAGGAGAGAATGAAAAATGAAATGAAGCGCTTCTAAATTGAACCAAAATTGAAGTTGGTGAAATCCATGCAGTAAGCATATAACTGGTGCAGTTTTGCCATGCAGGCTATCTGTTGGAATCCCATGGGCTGTGATATCATTTGCTGGTATCATGTATACCACTAGAATTACCACATCTAGGGTAGGAATATATTAAACCGCCACACCCCAGGTCACAGGTTTAAACCTGGCCAATATCGGTCTAGTAATGGGGACCTTAAAATTCCATGGCTCCGAGCTCACGGATTCAAATCTGGCCAATATCGGTCTAGTAATGAGGACCTTAAAATTTTATTGCCTCTAGGTCAGGGTTCAAGTATAATCAAGGGTCTGTTCTTTTTCAAAGGGAACCATCAACATTTTTTCAGGTGGGACGTGGCATTCGCCCGGGCTGTCCCTTGGCACCATTGCTTTTTACAATTGTGGCAGAGATCCTTTCTCAGGTATTCTCTCTTACAGCTCAGGAAGGCATCCTACATGGTCTCCCGATGGATAATGGGTCACAAGAGATTTGTAATCAGTACGCAGATGACACTTTCTTGTTCCTAATGGCTGATGAGCAGAACTTGCAGAATGTGATTTCCTTGATGGACAGTTTCTCTTTGGCTTCTGGTATTTTTGTGGGATGGCAAAAGTGCACTACCCTGTGGTCCCGGGGGGTGCAGCTCGTGAAGACCGTACCAAACAGGTGCGTGTACGGCAAGGGGGTTTTTTCGAGGTCCTTTCCGTACATATACGGACGGAGTAGATAAGGGTTGAATTTAATGGAGTACGTTAGGGGGGTTTCAATCTTATCACCCGAAATATTCGTATACGTTAGGGGTCAAGGCCTATGTTGAATTCGAAGTATACGTAAAAGGGTTGTCCCGCCCCGTCTTTCGTACGTATCAGAGCGGACCTCCTTTCTCTCCTCTCCGGCGGCGATAGCTCCTTCAAAGTGCCTATGCTTCTCTTACTCCAGGCAATGGTCGTTTGGAGATCGGATTCCTTCTTACTAGCCATGTAGTTCCATTCCAAATCCGCATATGGGTGTTCTTGCTCTTTTCTGTGGTTTTTTCTGTTTGATACTTGGTGCAGTCTCTGCTTTCCTGCCATGACGACGATATAGCAGTTGTATACCATGTCTGGCCATTGCCATAGCCAATTCTTGGCCGATTTCCATCGCCATAGTCTGTGCAACGAGGAAGAGCTCCCGATCAAGCACTCTTCCCCGGATTTCTGAGGTTTTCCCTGCACAGTGGCTACACAATAGGGCATTTGATTTTGATGGTGAAATCAAAGCTTGAAATAGCATTTGCTCTAGCGATAGAAGTGGGTATTTTGAGTTTGGCTATGGCAGAAGCTTGTGTAGCATCCATATAGTGATTTTCTGATTCTTGCTACTGTAACCGCATGTAATATCTTCTCAAGCTTTGTTTCTTGATCTATACAGGGTTCAAACAATCTTGTACAAGATTTATTGCAAGATTTGCAAAGGCAGAGAGTGCAGTTCCTAAAAACTTGAAAGTGTGATTTCCAGGTTTTGTGTGTTTTTTCCTGTTTTCAAATGACAATACAAGATGATGTGTGGATTTGTTGTAGAGATGTAGGCCTAATTGTTCTCATTTGCTGTAGGACTAACTGTTCTCAATATGCCACCATATTGTTTGCATTTGAGACAGCCACAAGAACATCTTCTGCAGATCATTATTGTTTGCATTTCTTCTATGTTGGTTATGGCAATGCCAAGTGTTTTGTAATGGCATAGACCAAATTTCGTGTTAATAATTGGTGCAATGCCATCTATCAAATCACTTGTGCATGGATTGCTGAAGACATTCGTGTAAGTTATATCTTTATAATTTTATTTATGGAGTCACTAAGTGAACTTCAGATCATAGCAGCAATATATTGGGCCTGGACTAAATTTTTCCATTTATTTATGGAATAGCACTTATCATGACTGCTGCAAATTGTGTGTCTGCTGGAAATCGTGTGTCTGCCAAATATCAAGGTTAGTAAAATTTTTAGCCTGGTAGCCTTTGCTTGTTAGTATTTTGTTTCGATTTATCTCAACAAGTTTCAATGTTCTATCTAGGTATGTGGGCAATCAAGAAAAGTTTGTTTAAAGTCTACTTGTAGACCGTAATTGGTTACAGAGTAGGTAAGAAAAAAGTATGGTAGGGCGAGTTTGTTTATGTACTCTGTCTAGCTAACATGTATGCCATTCTTTTAGGTCTTCTCTTGACGTATGTTGCATTGAACCTAATAATGGTCAGCGCGCATTACTTTACATAGTGCCATGCACTCTTACCAACTCGTTGCAAAGATAGAACGACAATGGCGATGGTTTGGTCCTTCATCCTTTCTTTTGTAACAAATGTCCCTGTAATAGGTCTTTGAGAGAATGAAACAAAAAAGGTATAGAAGCAGACAACATCACCCTTCACCCTTCTCAGTGTTCTCAATGGGTGTTCTGGAATAGTAGCACTGGAGCAGGGGAGGTTAGTGCACCATTACATCAGGAATTCAGAGTTATGCAGGATTTGTCTTTGAATAATCATCTAATTGACATGTATGCCAGTTGTGGAAGTAAAAAGGAGGCCCGCAAAGTGTTCACTATGATGCCAAGCCATGATGTTATCTTTTGGAGTACATGATTGCAGGGTACTGCCGCTATGGGAATATTAAGATGGCATTTATTTTATTTGAAAAAATGCAACGTGAAGGCATGATGCCAAACAATTCACGTCATTTGTATTTTTATCTGCCTGCTGCCATGTGGGGATGGTTTTATGGACATCACTATATGCATTTGATGTGCCAAAATCACAATATTACACCATTGGGGCAGCATTCTGCCTGCTTAATTGATCTTCTTGCCCGTGTAGATTTCAGGGTAGTAGTAAATAGCATACAGGACATGCCATTTCCACCTACTTGTGCGGTTTGGACGGACCTCCTTGGAGCTTCCAGGATGCATGGTAACTTGGAACTGGCAAAACATTCTGGTAAGGAGATTCTGAAGCTCAACCCTTATAATGCATCTGTGTTTCTATTAGTGGCAAATGCCTTCTGTAGCTTAATGATTCTGCCAGTTCCTACTTCCTGAGATAATCCACAGAAGAGGGGCATTCAGGAAGAATAATCCAATTAAGGAGGGTTTTTACATCATCCATCAGGACCAGTTTGTTGGGAACTGTTTCCACTATAGGAGGATGTTTGGCATACTGAACGCAGTTTGGCCTTAAACCGAGAGAACATTAACTCTATGTGAGAAAGAGTTGGGGCATGACTGCTCGTATGCATAACAACCATGTTTACAGAAAAGCTATTAGAACTTTTTAAGTGAAAGTTGAAAGATTTAGCTCGGAATATATATATCATTAAGGCTGTTACGACTTTGGAGAGGATTGCTATTATGGTTGATCATGTAGCAATTGACTTTAGTGGGTTTCTCTGCCAGGTGTATTCTATAGAAATTTTTGTCCTTTGTTCATCATGATATTAGCTTATTACTATTTGTAGATCCTACACGAGGGAGGTGTTATAGATTTTTGAGTCCTTGCACAAGCATGGATTTAACTATACAGATCTCAAGCCAGAAATGTGCTGATACAAGATGGTGGAGATAACGCCTTGGGCCAAGATGTTGCTTTAGAGTTTTTCATGACAGAAAAAAAGCATGGAGTTTAATAATTGATTGTTGCGTATAGATGCTCTTAGGCTGCATCATTTGGGATAAAAATATAGTACCTAAGAATGAATATGGCAGGGAACATGTTTTACTATTGAATGTTATTCTGACCTTGGCAATACAAGCAATGCTACATTTGTAGTATCAATTGGTATTTTCTGAAATATATGTTCCAGTGGAATGCAAAGCATCTAATGTATCTCATAGAATTGTTTCTTCACGTTCTTTGCTGTTCTGGTTCACTGAAAGCAATTAAAAGAGACTATACTTGTATGTGGTACCATGCATGCTATAGAATGAAGTTGGGTAATGATGATTGTGTGCATTAGCATTGATTAGCAAAATATATTCTTGCACGTGAAGAAGCTACAAATGGGCTTTTCATTATGCAAAAAGTTTCCGGCAATCATCCGTCCTGTTTGAAGTCTCTTCAATAACAAGAAAATAATCATATCTAATTTTGTGGAGCAACGTAGGAATTTATTCTAGAAATTAGGAACTTGGACAACAAGAGCATTTTAAGTGTATTCTAAAGATTAGGTTGTTAAAAAAAAAAAAAAAAAAAAACCTTGTACTTTTGTCAGTACCATTTTTTTGGGCCATACAATCGTTCTATGACCAATCTAGTATTCAAGATGAATTGGGTATGTTATGCATTTTTTTTTGTTGCTAGACCCTTCTAGTATTCAAGATGAATTGGGATTGTTATGCATTTTTTTGTGGGTGTGGCTTGCTTAAATTATTGTGGCTGTTGATATTGTGTCGAGAAGAGATAAAATGTGCTCAAAACTTTTCTAGAAAACAATGAAATTGGCGATTATAAAAATATGGTAGGGGGTCTTGTTGAATTTGGATAAGTGACTCTACAAATACGCTAGGGGGTTTGGCAGAATTTATAGAACAAAGTCTACATATATGGTAGGGGGTATATCTAGAATTTCGAAAAAATTCCGTATATAGGGGTTTTTTTGTAGTTTTAAAACCGTATAGGGGTAATTTTCTTTAACCTCATGCACGCACATGCCATATTGCCTTCACATTAGCTGCACCCCCCGGGCCTGTGGTCCTTAGATTCCCTAGTGCCAGCTTCTGTAGTCGCCTTTCCATGGAATGGAAAGGCAACTAGGCTTCTGGGCATTCTAGTTGGTGTGCACCTTTCATCTGGAGACTCGTGGGATGCTATTATTAAGGGGTTGGAAAAGCATTTGTTCTGGTGGTCTACGGTTAAGTTATCTATGGCTGGCCGTGTCACTGTGGCTAAGTCAGTTCTCAGTAGTACACATGTCTATCTACTAGCGCCACAGACATTGTTCGTATGCAACTCATTGTTCGTATTGTTAGGAACTTTATTTGGGGTGGCACTGAAAGAGCTGATGTTAAGATTAGTTGGGCGAAGTGCACTCTGCCTAAAGCTTGTGGGGGGTTGGGGATGATTCACTTTCTTTTCCAAAGCAAGGTGTTGATCTCCAAATTCAGATGGCAGATTTTAAATAATGCGGATAATTTCCCAGGTTTGCGCCTGATTTACCAGTCTTTATTGATGTGCACTTCCTTTGGCTCTCTATCTATTAGGCCACTCCTTCTATGGGCATTATTCTACCTACTTTCTCCATATCCTAATGCATCACCTTTCTTCAAAGGATTGCTAGCTGCTTAGGACAATGTGTGCACTTTGTTTCAGTTCCATCCGATGGCCTGCACCGATCCTACAGCCAACTGTTGGTGGATCCCTTTGGGTGACAGCCAGGCAGACCGTCCCTTGGTCTCTTCTGTTCATCCATTGACACAACGTCGATGGCGAGGAGCTGGATGTTGATCGTGTCTGCATGGTATAATGAGACGATTGTTGACATGGAGTGAGTTCAAATTGAAGTTTCTCCTCCTCTGTTGGAACCGTGCCATTTGGCAAAAAGTAGTTGTTGTTCTTCCTCCTGTCCCACAAGATACGGCTCCGCAGATCTGGGTGGTTCATGACAGTGTTAAGGAGGAGCAACTGGTGCACTCGATGTATGTTGTCCTGCTTCATCCTGAGGTGTTGCCTCCATTGCCAAAATGATATTTAATTATACCTGGGACTCATCGGAAAGCAATCTGGCGATGGGTGTGGGATAGATTGCTCCATCCTAAGCTCTCTATCTTATGGTGGCAGATCATTCATAGGTGTGTGCGGGTAAACACTATTGTTCATCGATTCGTCCACATGTCTCTGAGATTTGCCCTCTCTGCATGCAAAGGAATGAGACAATTGAGCACTGCTTTTTCTCGTGTCAGCATGTGCGGCTTGCTTCGCAGTGGCTTCTAAGCCTTTTCCATTGTGACTTGAATAGTCAACAGGTCTTATTGTCAGTCTACCCCAGCTCTTGGGTCAAGCTGGCAAATAGGGCTTTCCACTTGGCATCCGCTTAAATCATCCGGTCCATCTGGAAGAGACGAAACCTTCGCATCTTCAAGGGACCGGTCTTTTCAGATACTTAAGTGCTCAGTGATGCTCGTTCTCGCATTGTAAAAGCTTATAGGTGTTCTTCCTTAAAGGATGACATCAAGAGTATTATTTGGGAGCGATATCTTCAGATTCATGCGTCAAGGGGGGGTCACATTTATTTTGTGTAAAAACCATCAGCGTGGAAGAAATGGGTTTTCTTATTACTAATTGCGTACATATACTTACTCCGCAAAATACATTTTTTTTTTGTTTAGTTGCGTAGGAGATACACAAAGGGTTCTTCATTTTTACCCAGGTTCTTATTTTTAATCGTATATAAACAACATTTTCACTAGATTCGGTGAATTAAGTAATGTTTTATATGGTTTGAGAAATACGGGGTATGTAGAAATACTTTATGGGTTATAAATATGGGGGATCACTGGGGTGTATGAGAAGGGTTTTTTTATTGTGAAGAGTGGTAGATAAGGGATTTTTTTATTACACTAGGAACACAGATGCCATATCCAAATTATACATAGGTGGATCCCCCGGGTATGCGTACGCATAGCCAGCTGTGCTCTTGGTGATATGTAACGTCTGCTTTTCTATGTTATGTGCATGGTGGGTAGTTTTGCTCTAGTGGACATCCTTTCCATTGAGTTCGGAGTCCCCCATGTACTCTTTATGTTCGTTTGGGTAATAAAGATCCACGTTCATTCCAAAAAAAAAAAAGGGGGAAGGGAAGGGTATGATCAATCGGTTCTGTGGTAGAGACCTTAAACCTGCCATATGTCATGGATAATCACATGCAAAGCAGTTTCTAGCATAGAATCGGAATGATCGCGCCTAGTAGTGCATTGGCTTCCATGTGATATGTAGAATAAAGTGAAGTAGAATGTATTCATGATCTGATGATGAATATAGACTGACGTTCTTCAATATAAGAAAAGAAAAGAAAAGAAAAGAAAAGAAAAGAAAAGAAAAGAAAAAACCTATGTACAAACACGAAACTAGTGAAAAGGCACAAGAAGATTGTGGCAATAAAGAGTTCAAAGTTGTTAGGTGTTTTGGTGGTTATTAAAGAGTTGTTTATTGGTATCATCATTTTAAAAGCTAAGACTTTATTTATCTTACTGGGCATTATCCTGCCTTGATGGCTTAGTACCTTTTGGTAAGGTCACAAAATTATCAAGTACTAAGATTTGGACAAAGATTGGCCGGAAAAGGGTTTTTTCTTTTTTTCTTTTTCTTTTTTTGCAACTTCTTTTGAAGATCCTATGTTCAATATTCTTTTTGCACGTTTTTTTCTTTATTTGACCCGAGAATTATGCTCATTATCTGGCTGGATTGGATTGTTCAAGCACAGGGCGTCCGATACAAAGCATGCATTGGTCGTCCTCCATTTTTTATGTACAATAATTAGGTTTAAGGAAAATTACCAAAATACCATTAAAGTTTATCAAATTACCAAAAAACCACTAAACCTAGTGGTATTCTGGGAAAATTGGCAATAACATTTTTCCAATTATCTGAATGTGAATGTGCCCTTCAGATGATTTGTAGATTAAGCTGAGATCTTTCCAACACGTATAAGATCGTCTGAATTGGAGTTGAAAATTTCAAGTTATAAGCTCTTGAGTTCTTCAAAATTTGAGAAATGAAAAATCTCATAACTTGACATTATGTACTACGTAGAGCATTACGCCCTGTAGGGGATCTCGGCGATGCCGCCAGCCGAGGCGGCGCACGAGCTACGGAGCCACGAGTGTCGCCGATGCTGGCGGCGCCACCGAGATCCCCTACTGGGCGTAATGCTCAAGCCCCCGTCGATTACGGGACGTAATGAACGGGAGGTCGTGATTACGCCACGTGGCATCCAGAAGAAATTCGTTCCGGCGCTGGCGATGGAAGCTGGGAGGCCTTTGAACCTTGCAAGGCCTCCAAAAGTGGAAAGAAATGGGTTACAGGTGCCCAGAAAGATGATAAATTGGTCGAATCCACCAAGGCCGAAGGATCCAGACGTTTTGCTGGAGCATCTGGAGATTTTAGAAAAAATAGGGCAGGGAAATGGAGGAAGGGTGCACAGAGGGAAGCACAGAATTACAGAATCAACTCAAGGCTTGATCCAGCGACGATGCGGCGGACTCTGAGGGAGATGGAAGTTACTCGCAGATTCTGTGTGGGGAGCTCCACATATAGTGCAGTGCTTCAGGGTATTCGAGCAAGAGGGCGGCCAAATTTCCCTTGTTCTTGAGCTCATGAACCGAGGAACCCGCGATGGCTTGTCTGGTTGCAATAGCGATGGCTTGTCTTGTTGCAGTACTTCTGGAACTCAGTTTAGTTTCGATTTCTGGTTTGGATCACTTTGCCTTAGCACAGTAAAAGAGGTCTAAATCTACAATCCAGATTCAACACAGCAAAAGATTTAGAAGGGCAAAAGATTACAAGGGCTCTCTTTTGCAAAAGCTTCCTAGATCCTAGTTCTCTTTTGCCCCAAACTATTTGCTATACTAAAGCTTCAGCTTTCAACGGTAGTAATAGACCTTAGCCTTCAGCTTTCAGTTTCTGTGATGTTTTAAAAAACAAGTAAAACCCCCAAATAGAAGATTAATCTGCTTGCCTTGCAATACCTGCTGAAGAACCCGGACTGAAGAACCCGCACTGAAGAATCCCGCACTAAAGACACCAGTTTTTGAACGAGAACGGATGATGTGAAAACAAAATGGCCTGGACTTAGGACCAGAATGGAGGATCGTCGATCCATCTCCAATTAAGCTCTGCAATGCAAAAACTCTGCAATGCAAAAACAGAGTCAGCCGGAAAGGGGTTTTCCATGAACACAGAGTCAGGCGGCGCCGCTCTGCAAGCGGCGGAAAACATTATGCAAAAAAAATTGACGCGCAATTTGACAGTAATCACGGCCTCCCATTCTTTACGATCTTAGAATTAAATAATCTTATGCTCCTTGGGAAGATCTTAGTTTAATCTACAGTTCATCTGAAAGGCACATTTGTATTCAAATCGTTGGAAAAACGTTATTACCAATTTTCCAAAAATAACACTAGGTTTAGTGGCTTTTTGATAATTTTGATAAACTTTAATGGTATTTTGTGATTTTCCCTTGAGTTTTAAAAGCTACGAAAATGAATCTAGAATGCAATTGCGCCACTGCTTGAATAGTCCACTGCTTTTCGTGCATATAAAGCTTCGTATTGTTCCATGCCACTATGGTTTGTAGTTTGATCACTTTCATGTAAATGTACTAATACATATATTTATCAAAAAATAGGCATATGCGGAGCACTTCTTTGTACATGTGTGATGTGTAAATTCCTATCTCCCTTTATTAAAAATATTCTTGATATTGTGTTGAGATCCAATGATCCCAAGTGACCAATAAGGAGTGAGCCATGCCACTAAATTGAAGTATAACTTGAAGTGGTACTCAACATTGGCGGTGTATTTGGTAAATCCTTTGTTTAAAGTTCATACTTTGGCGCAGAATATCTATAATAATGATATGTGCAGGACGTGGTGTTCCAAACCTCGTTAAAAGCAATGATCATTGATTGGAAATTTGTAAAGAACATATTTCAAGAGCCGCCATAAGTACCTAAAGCAGCTCTTTGCCTGACATCAATAAAACATTAAAATTCGATAAACTCAGGCCACTAGCTTTCACCTGGCGTCATATCTTAAGCCAATTCCCAATTTGCATTTATTTGATCTTTCCTGTTCTCTAGAACTTATTCAAAAAGTTCCATTCTGCAGACACTGGAATGTAGATTAAACTAGACTCCAAAGATTAGATGCGTTTTTTGCCAGCGAGATTAATGAATACACAGCACTTTTCAATTCAAAACTATGGGAACTATGTACATTTCACAAACGCAATTTACAGAATCTGTACAGCAGTTTCCCGCCCACATGCATAGTAGACAATCAGCTCACTTACAATTGTATGGTAGTCTCCTTCCATGCATTATATCATGCATCAAACTTGGTCAAATCAAAAGTAAGCGTCCTCGAACAACTGCATAACACATTTTATGAAGATTTAGCATTAGAATGATTACAAGCAGTTCTTAGACCATATAACACTACCTCTTATCAGAATCCCGGTAAACACCCACAAGGGCATCAGCTTTGTCATAAAACGAATCTTTCAAAGAAATTACGACACTCTGAAAACCACATCCATTTCCATCGACGCCTTGTTCTTGGGCATCGTCTCGAGATTTAGCTCTTACATAAGCAGCTACCTTGGCAACATTGAGGTTGTCTAAAGCTGCATCCACCTCATCCAGCACAAAAAAGGGGGATGGCCTAAAGCTGCCAGAAATATAAGATTATAATGGAGTCAAATTTGTCCATCTACGAACCAAATAATAACGAACCTGTGAATGGCAAATAGAAGTGCCAAAGCAGCAACTGTCTTTTCCCCACCAGATAGTTGCTCCATGTCCCTAAATCTCTTGGTAGGAGGCATAGCTGTATATTTTATTCCATAAAGGAAAGGCTCATCTTCATTTTCTAAGCTCAAATAAGCTGTGCCACCCAAGGGATGAGTTGTGCTCTGAGTTAATTGTTTATAGATCTTGTTGATATTAGTAGAAATGTGGTTGAAAGCATCCATGAACTTCTCAGACCTAACAAGCACAGCAGAGTTAAGTGAGTGCTTATCAACAAAACAAATTCAAAAAAAGCATTACTACCTCTTCTGCTTAACGCTGTTAAATTTGTCTGTCACTTCTCTAGACGCTTTTCTCGCAAGCTCAAATTCATCAGTTGCGTCCTTCTCTTTCTCAAGCAAGCTCTCATATTGGTCAAGTGCTTTAAGATTAGGAGCTGTTCTATCTATGTCAGAAAGTATTGATGCCTCCCTATTCTTGAACTCTGCAGCAAGTTTCTCCCTTTCGGCTGGACTTAAGTCCTGCAAAAGATAAAGTTGTTCCATGAAGCTTTCAACAGCAACAAGAACAAAGTGTTTCTAGTAGCTACCTGCTGATGAGCCCGACTAAGTTGTGAAAAATCGTACTTTGAATTATTTGGTGTCAAAGAATCAATATCCATGGAATCTGAATCCCTCGAGATAAGTGGCAAATCAATCTGATGGATTTCGCAGTTCTCCAGAACCTCCTGCCTTTGAGAGTTGAGCTTTTCAATTTCTGATTCCTAAAAGCATAAAATGGCATATGCTTAATTCAGAAGACGCAGTAATGAATATAACCTAATTAATGGCTGCAGACAAGTTTCACCTTTTCGGCTATCTGACGTTTCAGCTTGCCAAGTTTTGCAGTATCACTGCTGCTTTGCTTCTTCAACTCCTGTACCACATCTTCAATATCATCTGCTTTTTTCTTTAGTTCTGAATCACAAAAACAGGACGTGAGACAATAAAACCGAGACATTTATAATAATTATGCCATGTAGTTAAACAGCACTATTTGAAAAACACCCATGCCCACTCATCTTATATACCTTGAGCCTCTGTTCTCATTGCTTCTAGTTCTTCTGCGTATTTGTCCATTGCCAGCTTGGCTTCAGCCTCTCGCTCTTGTACTCGAATGAGTTCTTCCTCCAGAGATCCCAAGGTATTGGCCATCTTCCTTACAGGGGCCTCTGTGTCACGCCGCTGCTCATACTCTAACCTGCCAAAACACACATTATCTGTGTGATAAACTATCCTGTCACGTAGCTCTTCTAAAATGCATATCTTACTTACTGGTTTTTTAGCTTAGAAATTTGACTGCTTAGACTAAGGCGTCTTTCTGCTATTTCTTGTGCAGCTTGCAACTGATTTTCTTCATATTCACGTATATTGGCCACTCCTACGGATTCGCTGAAATCCTTATAGATTCGGTCTACAATCTCATTAATTCGTGTTTCCAACTTGGCAATAGTCTTTCCCGTCTTTGCAACCACCAAACGCAGCTAATATAAAACAAGTATTAGCAACTTGCAAAGTTGGTAATTAATGCAGCGATGGGATAATAAACTTTAATTGTTACAGCTTTTTAAGTAAATATGACATAATTAGAACGCTTAACCAGCAGCAACTCAAACTCATAAATTATTAAGAAATCAAGCATTTGCTGACACTGCAATTGGCATTAAACATCTGTGTACCTTATCAACTTCAGGCTTCATTCTATCAATCTCCCTGTTAATTGCCGCCCTCTCTTGAATCACTGCAGCAAGCTTTTCTTCGACGTTATTCTGCAAATGGAAAAGAGATTTTTAGCACCCTCCATGCATCGTACTCAACAACAGGGCATTTGTGCAAAAAAAGGAATATTTAGTACATTCTCAATGTCCAGATATTGTATTTTTCTTTCCAATCCACTAATTTTTGCTGCAGCATCAGCCTCCCTGTTCTGCATTTCTCTGACAGATCCAAGTTCCGCCATTTCACTCTCATAACGTTCTTTATTTCTTTTTATTGCTGCAGGCGAATAACAGATCAGGATAAGCCAGATCAAGCACTTTTGGACACAAAGCACTCACCCTCGATTGCACGATCATCCCATTTCTGTGATCTTGCCTCCATGCCACCACTTAGACCACCAGTCATTGCTCCAGATTTTGAGAACAATATGCCATCAAGAGTAACAACTGCATAGCCATATTAGTTAGTAAAAAACAGAATCGGATGTAGAATAAACCTATTAACTTCAAGTCAAACCTTTATAGCGTTCTCTTCCCCATGCAAGAACCTTTGCCTCTTCGATATTATCACAGACAAGGATGTTACCCACTGCAAAGAGCAACGCATTTTCGAGGGCAGGATCAAATGTAGTAGCAGTTAAGATATACCAGTAGATCCCATATCATGTTCATTAGAATATCCTAATAAAATGCCACGCCCAAAAAAGAAGGATATTGCACTACGTCATAGATCAACTTTGCCGTACCACCCAGCGTCCTAAGCTTTTCTTGGATAGGTTTGACACGTACAGATTGTAAGGGTATAAACATTATGGGAGCCAAGCGCTGTTCCTTAAGGTACTGCATCACCATCAAAGACACATTCAAGTACATTACATTCACTTTTGACTGATCGAAGCAGTAAGGTACATTGTGCGCTATTTCCATAAGAGTCAGGTTGAAATAACACACCTTTATGCATTCTTTAGCTGTTACGTCATCTTCAACTACTACTGCATCCATAAACCTTCCCATGGCAACTGTCACTGCAAGGTTATACCTCTTTTGAGTGGTGCTACATAGGTCTGTCATACGGCCATGTACACCAGGAAAGAGCCGCTTTAGGCTCCTTACTGTTTCTGAAATTTTAGCATCACGTTCACTCTCGTGCTTGTCAGCTTTTAGTTCCCGTAATTGGTTTTCAATTTCATCAAGCTTTGCCTTTAAATTATCATATTTTGTCCTGTCAATAATAAAAGCATTTTCTGGACCTTGTATCAATTTAGTACTTCCACAAATGCCAAAGATCTAGGGCATTTAAAGAAAATTGACACACTACCTCGACTTGCGATGTTTGTCTGACATTTGATTTAGTTCAGTGTGCAAGCTTGAGAGGGCACCTTTATCTTCAGTGATTGTTTCCTGTAGCCTGTCAAGACGGGCCTGATACTGTTCCTGTTGGGATGCTAGCTGCTGATCTCTACTTGTCAGCTGCTGAAGGTTTTCCTCCAAATTTTTTAGTGCCTCCAGATCAGCTTGCAGTTGTCTGTCGTGAACCTCCTTGTCAAGCTTGAGTTTCACAGTCTTAGTACCTGCATCCTCCTTACTGCCATTAACGACAAGCATTGGTGAAAATACTGTTAACAAAACATTAATATCCAGCCCTGATGGCTGTACTTCCATTTCAGAATAAAAAAGCATTTTGTAGCACAAGGTTGTGAAATTTGAATTACATCTTATGATATTCCTTCATCTGGCTCTCAGCCAAATGAAGCTTCCCACTTCCTTCAGTATCTTGTGCATTCAAGTCATTCATAGCAGCAGTCACATCTTCCAAGTCTCGTCGAAGTTTGGCTATTTCCTTCCCCTGCTTCTTTTGTTCCTCCTTTTTCTTCTCCAGCTCTTTCCCAGTGCTTTTAATCTTCTGTTTGATACGGCTAATCTCCTCCTTTAACTTGAGTATTTCTGGTTGCTAAATGTAACAGAATAGCTAGTTATAAAAAAGAATGCAAAACAGTACAAGCCAAAAAAAGTTACATTATTATTTTTAGGTAATCATACCCATAAAAGTGAAAGTTGTAATAATTTAATAGATGCTTAGAAAAGTTTTCACTCCTGAGCTAACCTTCTTATCAACTTCTGCCTTCTTTTTGGACATCCGTTTCTCATTAAGCAGCACATCTTTTGTAACAACCGCTTGTTCTTTCTTCTTCGCCTTTATTTCATTCTCAAGATTCTCTTGCGCCTTGAAAAAATCACTGAGCTTTGCCTGGCAGTCCTCTAGCTCAGATTTAGTCCTCTCAACGTCTCTTTCTATGTTGTATATTTGCCATAAGTAGTACTCAGTCCTCAATGATTTCTAAAATATGGCAACAAAACAATTAACATATGTACAATTAAATACATAATATTATGTCAGTACAGTAAATTGAAATGCGAAATGAGAATGGACAGCAAACAATACAGTGAAGATGCCGTCAACTTTACGTGCATAAACCAGTAGATAAACAGTAAGAGGTCAAATTATGCTACTACATGCTTCCAAGCAATAAAACTCAAGCTGGTTTGGTTATACTCAAATGCAGATTAAAGCTAAATACCAGTTCAGACTTCAGTCTCATATGTTTCTCAGCTTCTTCTTTCTGCTCCTTTTTCTGTTTTCGTTCTGCAGTAACAGTCCTCTTCTTTTGGTAAATAAATGCAGACTTCTCTTCAGCTTGTTTTTTCTGCACCTCCAAATCTTCGTAGTCTTTCTTGAACTCTTCTGATCCAGATATTTGCTCAAAGAGAGCTGTAAGCTCTTTAGGATTTTTGGAAGCAATAGATTCAATGTCCCCCTAGAACAAGCAAGAAGAGCCAGGTATAGAGGCTGAAAATTAATTAGGTAAAATATTCACATCTATAAAAGAATGCGGGCTCCTGACGAGCATATAAATTATTTATTACCTGGAATACGAGAAAGTTACGAGCCTTTATAAGAATTCCTAGAGACTTCATCGTATTGTTGTAATCGTCCCAGCTCACAGATTTATCGTTAATCTTGTAGTCACTGCCTCCTGAACTTGTTACAGTTCTCGTAAAATGAAGCTCCTCACCATCACTATTGATATAAACAAGCTTTACAGAAGCACGTCTTCCTTTCTGCTCTCTTTCTCGGTCATCAAAAGCATAGATTAAATCTTTAAGCTGTGCACCTCTAAGCTGCATTGATCTAACTCCTAAAACAAAGCTGATGGCATCCATGAGGTTAGATTTGCCTGCTCCATTAGGACCGATTATGGCCGTAAAATTCTTGAAAGGACCAATTACTTGCTGGCCCTTGTAGGACTTGAAATTCTCGATTTCGAGCCGATGTATCCGTCCATTTGAAGCAACCGACAGCATGATGCTGCTTCAAAGCGGAATCATAGACTAGCTACTGGTAACAGAAATACTCACAAATACCCCCGGCAAGGGAACTTTTAGAAGATTGATTCAGAAGCTCGAGCTCTCCCGCCTAAGGTAAAGCACATCCATCCTTGGCCGTCCGCCCCATTCTAAGGGTCCATCTTTGCTGTCCGCTCCAAGTGGTTTTCTGCGACGGAATTTGCTAGTCTGTTTTTTTTTTTTTTTTTTTTTTTAAGCACGCCAGCCCAACCAAACCTACAGCCTTCCTTGCAATTCTAGGCTATCCACGTAGCACTTACACCTCAACCAAAACTCATGTGGCATGAGCTTTTACCATTAGATTCTTTTTTTTCAAGATCTAGGGCTAGGGAAATTAGAAAATCCAAAAAAAAAACAGAGGGGATGGAGAAGGTCGCGACCTATTCGGTTGTGGCTATGGCCGGATAGCCGATCCGTGCCTC
>JAANSK020090686.1:0-16294 GCA_011763485.2 Isoetes engelmannii | reverse complement strand
TTGTTTTTTTTGTTTTTTGTTTTTTTTTTTGGGGGGGGGGGCGCATTGTGGGAGATATGTGAAATGCGGGTTTTTTTTTTCTTTTTCTTTTGGGGGGGAAGGGGGCAATGGGCTGCGGTCAACATGTTGCGTTGCTGGGCCAAAAAGTTTTCAAAATTGAATTTTGGAGACCTAAATTGCCTGGGAGCAGAACATCTTGAAGGGGGACATGGGCAAATTTCTCGGAGATTGGAAATTGTGGAGGCGAGGGGTAAGGAAGGCGGTGGAGTGATTTCAAGGCAATAAGGGGCAGATTCAAGCTGGATAGTGGGCATTGCTAGCGAATTTATTGTGTGGCTTAGGCAATGGAATGCATGGGGGATCAAACAGTAGGCCACTTGCTAGGGTGTCCAATATTGCTGGCCCACAATTCATGGGAGGTCAAGCAATAGGCTACTTGCTAGGGTGTCCAATCTTGCTAGATCTCTTATGGAAAAGGGTACTTGAGCACGCCTCTGCAACCTATAGGGAATATCACCTCGAAGCAATGGGTGCAATACTTGAAAAGGCTTTATGACCCACTGGGTGGCCAGGCAGCATTACCCCCCATAGATGGGCCTAGCGCTAGTCATTTTAGAGGGAGATGTGATAATGGGCCTACAACGTCTCGCCAATGGGCAGCAGATTTGGATGGCATGCAGGCAGAGCTTCTCAAATGCGCTGGGGCTCCAATGGTGTATCTATCCTGACGGCATTATTTAATAGAGCACTGCAAGAAGGCCTTCCCCCCCCCCCCCAGTGGACTGCCAGTAGAATTGTTCCCATATACAAGGCATGTGACCCTCACTGCCGAGCCAACTATTGCATGATCATGGTCAGCTCCCTCTTTGCAACATTATTGGTTGGTATCCTGGACCAATGGTTCACTATATGGGAAAGGATGAGGAGGTCCGCGCTCTCACACAAGTAGGTTTTTGGTCCAGACTCTCCACTATTGATCATATCTTCACTCTCATAACCCTGTTTGAAGGTAGCAGCAATCCTCGCCAAGACTTGTACTGTTGCTTTGTCGATTTCGCAAAAGCTTTTGACACTATGCCTAGGGACAAGTTGTAGGATAGATAGGGACACCTGTTGACTTGCAAAATGCAATATACAGGTTATATGAGGCATGCTCAAGCCATCTGACATCATCAAGACAATCTGTCATTGCCAGGGTTGTCCGTTCAAGCCAGTTGCTAGTTTTATACAGCTATGGCTGACGTTGTTCTACATGTCATCTATTGGCTATATAGGGTATTCCAGCATCTGTAGGTGCAAAGATTGTCTGCTATTTTTGGTATGTTCTTTCATCCACTCGATTGTTTATAACAAAGCCATAAAAAAAATGCTAGTTAAAGTCATGACCTTGTTCGGAGGTGCCTTTAATCCTTCCTAGCAGATATATCTACGACTGTCAAATTGGAAATGAGAAACTGATGTTCACAACCTTTTTGAGGATTTCTATAAAGGGCATTCTCGTTGTAGCCCTCAATTGAGAATGCTCCTATGGAGCCAATGCAATGATAAAGTTTTTTATTGTGCATATTGAATGTTATCCCATTTGTAGTACAACTTCCGTACAACTTCCATAAAATTTTCATACAATTTTCATACAACTATATCATATGAAACCATTGAAAGGGCATATGTCACATTAAAAAATAGAGCCATTAATAAAACCCCCCAGTTGTTTATGCTGGCGTCAGGCGCCCAATATCCCTACCTTCTAATATGTTACTTCATGGACGGGAGGGAAGAATGCTTGTGCAGAAACTGTAGCCTGCACAATTACAGTTACTCCTAATGTTACATAGTCCCCTAGTGCTTCCTCTCGAGGTGCGCATGTACTCCATGACAGTATTGTTGATATTCCGCCTAGCGCAATGTTGTTGTAGATATATCTTCTCTTACTTGAATGTCAGCTCGTATTCTGGGTAGTCTCATCAATATGTTTTGGCATTCAGGTCTGCTTTCTAATATTGTTCTTTGGTAATATTGTCCACTTCACCATATTGGAAAATACTTGGAGATGCTTCTGATCTTGTGTGCAATTCTTTTTTGTCTTGACTCCGAAGAAGTCGTTCTCTTGATTGGTTGATCTTTGAACCACTGATTCTTGAGTTTTGTAAGCTGCATGTGAGTTGTTGTGTCTTTGCGAGGTGCCTAGTCGCATCTCCATATAGTGGATTGCTCGCATTTGTCCAGCGTTTGGTTTCTGGCCTTGGTCCCTTCGTAGTTGTGCATCTCCATGGTGGGTAAGGCATCATGGCTCTCCTCGTTGATGGCTATGCTATCGAGAATGCGGGTCCTTATATCTATGTAGCTTGACTCTTGAGTTGAAGAAGTTTTTGCTAGATCTTTTCATCTCCTTGAATAACCTTGCTATTGCCTTGAACTCCTCTTTTGTCGAAGGTGCGTCGCTGCTATCCTTGGTGTTAAGGTATTGAGTGCTTCTATATTGGGCATTTAGGTCCATCCGTTGAAGGTACATTATTGGTAGTAGTAGTTGACGAAGTTGCACCCAGTTGTTGAATGAGTATGAGCATAACCCATAGCTGCTAATACCCTTCATCAGTGGGGATCTCCATTCATCAAGCGTGTCCACCTGCATCACAATACATCACTACGAGGTTGAACTTATAGTTGTCAAAATGTTACATATTTTGTTGATTGACGTCATGGATGGAAGGACAAAGAATATTATACATGTAAATAATTTATATCCCTTATAACTATATTATATTTTTACATAATGAACAAGCTTAATTACGTTCATATCGGATGGTCATGTGGAAGTTCTTCACGTCTTTTGGCTTGATATCGTGGCCGAGGTTCCTCAGGATGTCTGGACGTTTCTCCTTCTACTATCGGGGACACTCAGGTCATGAGGTTGTCAAGTTTTGCTGTTGCCACAAGAGCTAGAGTTGCATCCTAAAGACGTGGTTGATGTTAGAGTGCTAGAGATCTTGACATGACCGGCCTTGTCTCTCAGTTTGGCATTGTTTTGGGCAAGCAGTCTTTTGCTTGAGGTCACTTCTTGAAGTGTTTGGAGTTGAAGCTATGCTTGGGATCTATAGTCATTCTTCCCTCATACCAATATGTTAGATTATTATCTTATAGATATTATCTTAGATATAATATACTTTTATTAAGACAAATCTAACAGCTTGCGTGGATTACTATTCTCTTGAAAGCAACAACATTGTTATATTATCAGAGGGTACATCAAGTGAAGGTACCAGCAAGGTAAATCATTTTCAAATGGCTACCTAACTTAGTTTTTTTTTTTTTTTTTTTTTTCATCCTCAATTCTTTCATGCCACGGGCAACAAAGGCTCAAGTAGCGAAGGTTGTTGCTGGGGTGTTTACAAATACATCCGTTCCAGAAAATAAAGTATATGTTCTTGCAATATAGTTCCACATGTCTGTTAGGAGATAATTTTATTTGCGTGGTTTGCAGGTAATTGCAGTTGCAACTATGGTAATTACAGTTGGTAGAGCAATTAGTTGCTGACGGACCTTCTCCTATATGCATACAATTTTAGATGTCTGCCAACATTGTTATGGAAGGGCAGAATATTGCAACTGAGAAGAACTAATTGAAGAAAACTTACAAAAACATGTAATTGTTATGCGATGTAATCAAACGTGCTTTTTATTAGTTTAGTATCAGGTATTTTATCAAATGACATTAATCCCTGGCCCCTAGGTTAGAGTTTCCTTTTACGTTTTCCATGCTCACGTCCCAATGCTTATCGATATGCTTATCAATATGCATGAATCGGTATTTCACCTTTGCTCAATTTTAAGCTAAAATATCTAGCTCTTCAATCCTTATAGAAATTTCGTGTGTCTTAATGTATTTGGTTGTATATAGAGTTTTGATTGAATACTCATCAACATGCTCAAACGAGTGCTCATGATCAGTTGCGCGTCCTCCCTAGCCTTGCTTGGCAGGAAAGAAAAACGTTTGCGGCGGCCACGGTCTTGGCCGCCGCAATAAATTTCTTGTTTTCTTGAATCTTGTACTTGTGGTGACTCGTAAAATTCGATATTGGTTTTGTCATCACCTAAAAGGTGGGTAATTTATTTTTTGATAAAGCATAGTACAAACATATAATTTATATATAGTTTATATAACGTACTCATCTTGGAAATGGAGCCTCCTCGAGGCTTGACACATTGATAGACTAATTTTTTAGCTTGTATACATAAATCTTTCACAAATCTTAAAGTATGAACCATGACTACATTTAAAACTTACTATGCTTTTAGACAATCCAATTTAATCACCATTTCAACCACTAATTTGTTAACAATTCAAATATTTGCATCAATTTGATTTAGAAGGAAGCATTCCTCCAACAAGTTGGTTTATATGGATTTCACATGGTGTGTTACTACCTAATAAAGCAACAACATGGAAGATGGGTCGCCTCTTTCATCGGAAGATCATTCTCCTGCTGCCATCTGTCCTACCTCCATAAAACGGAATGGAAATTGGATCGGCCATTCTGCTCAGCCGATGAAGATTGTCAAGACCTGGTGAAGACAAAAAGACAAGAAAAAATGAAAGAAACTGTCCCCTCCCCATATTCCAGAAACAACAGGAGACCTGCTCTCGGCTATAACCGATCACGGGGCCCCTCCTCCTGTGCAAAAGAATGGAGTCCCCAAAACCTTTCCCCATACATTTTGCCAATTTGTTTGTCATGTTGTAATCACGGTTAGAAAGTAGATTTCACCAACATGTGTATAGCTTGATAGGCTTAATCTTCATTGCATCACACCATGTTGGGTACATGCATCTAATTGTGTCTCTAATGATATGTTAAAAAATGGTCTCTAATAGATGTAAAGAAAAAGATGAATTGGTAAATAAAGCTGCAAATCAAGTTAAAAGGATTTGGAAATTGGCATTCCATGGTTCACGTTAGACAATTAGTTTATTGATATGGTTGTTGGTTGTCCTGCATGAAACTATAAAAAAAAATAGCATCTCTAACAACATGTCGTACCCTTTTTGTAGTGTCTCCAAGTCCTTTCTCTTTGCCTTGAAGCCAGAGATTCACACTTAACTAACACTTCTAGCTCTGCTGCAAATCTAACAGGAATTTATGATAGTACTGAGCATTACAAGAGTTAGAATAACCAATCTTTAATAAGTCTAATAGACCATCTAAAGTGAAATTGTCTATCAATTATTCATAAGAACAACAAGACAACCATTTTAGATTCATTGACAATGCAGACATTTGGGAAAACCGAAAGCATTTTGTCGAAGTTGTATTAAATAGACAGAGCAAGGAGAGTTAGGCAGAGGGTCAGTGTCATAACGTGACACAGAGGGGAAGCATTACGCGACAATACGTTGGTTTGTCATGGAGGGCTTACCGGGCAGAATATACCGGAGTGCACGTGTTTTTCGAAGTGAGGTGTCGGTGCAGAAAGTCGGTGGTGGTGGGGGCGCTGAAAAGGGCCGAAGAAAGGCCACACAATTGTGGAGAGACTGCGTAAGCAACGCTGCACCTGGAGAAGACGCCCCTTCTTGAAGAATACTCCAGACAAACTTGGAGACCAGCACCTTACTGTGTAGCACCAGATCTAGAATTGCCAAACCCCCATCCTCTCGAGGGCGGACACACTTCCACCAAGCCACTTAAACCACCGCACCTTCAACATCTCCTCCCCACACAAAGTTGCGGACAATCTTATCCAATTCCTGAATCTTATCTTCAGGAGTTCACCAATTGTTCTATTGTAAGCAATTGCATACAACCACTCCAAAAACAATCTCACTAATCAACTTGGATCTCTTGTTAGGATAAAGTCTGACAACTGACACTTCTCCCCTTTGCCTTGGTACCCACTTCTAATGTATCAGGATCAAGACAATCATTATCCCGAACAACCTCTGGCTTTGGAAAAAAGGTAATCCTGCACAAATTGAACAAAAATTATAGGCCATGCCATGATGCAAGGAACCTCCAAATCCTTGACACAACCAAGCATTCCTTGGCACTCAAATCCTTACCTTTCCAATTGTCTTCCAACTTAGAAATTGCAATACCTAGCTTGGCTTCCCCTAACCTTTCATCATTAACAGCTTGAATATGATCTGCTAGTACAATAACTCCTTCATCTACTATTTCCTTGTTGGAATTGTGCATGGTTCCGGCCTTCTTGTTCCTCCATTGCACCCTACTATAGTGGACTATTTTTTTTTCTTCAACATTCTTGGTAGGAGGGGCTGCCTTAATGACAGCTCTTTTCAACATTTTGCACACTATTGTTCTCTTTAACATTTTGAGTTGGAGGGGCAGCATTGACCTAGACAAATTGCACCCCTTTAGTAAATCACCAAGAAAAAAGTAAATATCATAAGAAAAGTATGTTTAATTATGGACTATATAGACTTAAAACAAAATATTTAAAACCAGGAATAGGCTTAATTTAATAATAATGGAGATAAACAATTATTTAAAACATGAAATTTCATGGCGAAAAACTAGTTTGCAGTCGAAAAAATGAAAGAAAAACTAGTTTCCAGCCGGAAAATGAAAGAAATTCCATAATTTTTACGAAAAAACTTCCCGAGAGTCTTTTTCTATATCAAAAATTCTTGTTTTCAATAAGAGGCTACAAGGCTCCTCAGAATTTATCGCTCACTGGCGTTTGAGTAGGAAAAGTCACAAAAGATTTTGCCTATAGTATTTTTCAGTATCAGGTATTTTATCAAAAGACATTAATCCCTGGCCCCTAGGTCAGAGTTCCCTTTTACATTTTCCATGCTCACGTCCCAATGCTTATCAATATGCTTATCAATATGCATGAACTGGTATTCCACCTTTGCTCAATTTTAAGCTAAAATATCTAGCTCTTGAATCCTTATAAAAATTTGGGCAAATTTAAAAAATGCCCCTAATTTTTTGCAATTTTTTGCAAAATTGCAAAAATGCCCTTGTGGGGTATTTTTCGTAAAACGACCATAACTTTTTTCTGATGATCCAAATAAGAATGTGCTCTCAGACGAATTAAAGTCAAGGATGATGTCTTCCCCTCAACCCCTCAAATCTAAAATCACCTGAATTGGAGTTTGAAATCACAAGCTATATTAAATCTTAAATACAAACAAATCGTAAACATAACTTAAGATACCGGGATCCGCTTTTGATGATTTTAATTTTGATGGGAAGATATCATCATAATCTATAATCCCTCTGAAGGGCACATTCTTATTTAGATCATTAGAAAAAATTATAGTCATTTTACCAAAAATACCCCTAAAACAGAGGCATCTTCACAATTTTGAATAAAATTAGGGGCATTTTTAAAATTTACCTTAAAAAATTTGTGTGTCTTGATGTGTTTGGTTGTATATAAAATTGTGATTGAATACTCATCAACATGCTCAAACGAGTGCTCACGATCAGTTGCGCATCCTTCCTATACTTGCTTGGCAGGAAAGAGAAATGCGGTCGTCGCATTAAATTTCTCGTTTTCTTGAATCTTGAACTTGTGGTGACTCATAAAATTCGATGTTGGTTTTATCATCACCTAATTGGTAACTACTTTTTTTTTTGAAGAAAGCATAGTACGAACAGATAATTTATATATAGTTTATTTATATAACGTACTCTACTTGGAAATGGAGCCTCCTCAAGGCTTTGACACGTTTATAGACTTCGTAACTTTTTCGCTTGTATACAATTTAGCAATAATAAATCTTTTACAAATCTTAAGTATGAACCATGGCTACACTTGAACTTATTATGCTTTTAGACAGTCCAATTTAATCACCGCTTCAACCACTATTCCTCCAGCAAGTTGGTTTACCTGGATTTTACATGGTGTTACTACCTAATAAAGCAACACCATGGAAGATGGGTCGTTTCTTTCATCGGAAGATCATTCTCCTGCTGCCGTCTGTCCTACCTTCACAAAACGGAATGGAAATTGGGTCGATCATTCTGCTTGGCCGGTGAAGATTGTCAAGACTTGGTGAAGAGCAGCAGAAAAACAAGAAAAAATCAGAGAAACTGACCCCTCCCACATTCCATGTTGTGGGAGAAACAACAGGAGACTCGCTCCCAACTATTACCGGTTGCGGGGCCCCTCCTCCTGTGCAAGAATGGAGTCCCAAAAGCTCCCCCCATACATTTTGCCATTTTGTTCGTCATGTTGTGATCGCGGTAAGAAAGTAGATTTCACCAACATGTGTATAGCTTGATAGGCTTAATCTTCATTGCATCACACCATGTTGGGTACATGCATCTAATTGTGTCTCTAATGGATGTTAAAAAATATTCTCTAATAGATGTAAAGAGAAAGATGAATTGGTAAATAAAGCTTCAAATCAAGTTAGGATAAAAAGATTTGGAAATCGGTATTTCATGGTTCATGTTAGACAATCAGTTTGATATGTTTTTTGGTTGTCTTGGCCTACATGAAACTATAAAAAAATATAGCATCTCTAACAACATGTCGTACCTTCTTGACATCTATAGTGTCTCGAAGTCTGTTCTCTTTGCCTTGAAGCCAGAGATTCACACTTAAGTAATACTTCTAGCTCTGCTGCAAATCTAACAAGAATTTATGATAGTACTGAGCATTACAAGAGTTACAATAACCAATCTTTAATAAGCCTAATAGACCATCTAAAGTGAAATTATTTATCGATTATCCAATAGAACAACAAGACAGCCATTTTAGATTCACTGACAATGCAGACATTTGGGAAAGCCGCAAGCATTTTGTCGAAGATGTTGTATTAAATAGGCAGAGCAAGGGGAGTTAGGCAGAGGGTCAGTGTCACAGCATGACAGAGAGGGGAAGCATTAGGCGACAATACGTTGGTTTGTCATGGGGGGCTAACCGGGCAGAATATACCGGAGTGCAGGTGTTTTTCGAAGTGAGGTGTCGGTGGAGAAAGTCGGTGGTGGTGGGGGCGCCGAAAAGGGCCGAAGAAAGGCTGGCCACCCCAATGGCATAGCGCCAGAGGCAATACATGCCAATGGGGGGCTTGGCTATGCCATTGGGGTGGCCAATACATAGGGCACTACTAAGGGCCAAAAGTGGCCCAAAAAATTAAAATTGGCCCAAAAAATGGCCACAAAAACACAAGCCATTTATCCCAAAGCTCGGGGAGAAGGCCGAAGCTATGGCTATGGCGAAAGAAGAACCCGACGATCAGAAATACAGAGGCGTCCGGCGCCGGAGCTGGGGCAAATGGGTTTCAGAAATTCGGGAGCCCAAGAAAAAGAGACGCATATGGCTCGGTTCTTTTTCAACCCCAGAGATGGCTGCCCGCGCCCATGATGCCGCCTCCCTCTGCCTCAAAGGCCTCAATGCTAAGCTTAACTTCCCTGATTTTCCTTACCAGCTTCCCATTCCTTACCCCACTTCTACTCCGGCCATTCAAGAGGCCGCCCTCGCTGCTGCCTTGAGCCCTAAATCAACCCTCTCCTCCGGTTTCAGTTCTGCCTTGGACAGAAATGGCCATGCTTGAGTCAATTGTGTACATTTTCATATACTAAATTGATTCTTTTTCCTCTCTGATTTTGCCTTGGTGTTCACAGACTATAATCGCGTGCTCTCGTGGGTATGTATTACTTGCATGTTGAAAATTTAGTTATTGCTTTTGCCTTGCATGTTGAAAATTTGGTTTTTGTGGCCTATTTGTGCTAAGAAGAAGGCCAAAAGCATTTCAATTTCCAACTTGCCATCCATTGATACAGGCCAATCTGGCTTAAAAGCATTATCATCGGTAAACCTAAGCATTTCTTTTCTTGCTTCTAGTTCTGTTGATTGATTTTCTTCCATCTATTTTATCTTCATGGCTTTGGTAATTGTTTTGTTAACATTTAGTTGGATATAAGATTGCATGTTTTTTTGGATGTCCTGCAAAGTCCATTATGAGTACTCTTCACACTTCTAACATTCTATGAGATCTTAGATGCCTTTAAAGGTCACAGAAATGCACAACCATATGTGCATTTGGTGCCTTGTCTGCATAAGTTATTCACTACTGATTTCAGATAAATAATCGCGCTATTGTGTGTCTCTAAACAGTTAAATCTTTTCTGTTAGATGATAGATCCTTTCTTCATTGTGCCTATTGATTGTGGCACAAGGCTGGCTTGCATCTGACTGCTAAATTGGTGTATCTGTAGGCATTTAATTTATCTTGTTGAGCAGTAGCATTATCTTTGTCAGTTTGAATGCCATATTGTTGCTGAAGCTCTGCTGAAATCTGTGGATTTCAGACTGTCTTATTTGCAAGCAATAGTCTCTTGGCTTTGAAATTCGTTTGCAGTGATTCTAGTCTTCTAATGTCTGCAAATCTCTGTCCTCAGCTTTAACACCTGAAATAGAATTGCCAGTGTGCTTTGCCAATTCCATGTCTGGCTCTTTGGCCAGCCACATGCAGCTTACAGTCTTCTACAAATATCGTCATATTACAATTTCCTATAAAATATTGCCTCCCATTATTCTTCACAATCTGTTGCCATCTCAACTGAGAATATTGCCTCTCATTATTCTTCACAATCTGGCATATAAAAAGGAAGGGCGCCCTTAAATCTTCACATTTTTACCAAAAAGGCGCTTTCTAGAGTTCAAAAATGTATGAATCCAATCTTTGATTGATTGCATGCTTGCATGCAAATTTAGTTTCTCGTTGCTGTAATCCTCTTCTTGATCTTGGTCATGTTTTGCAAATGCTTTTCCTTTGTTAAATTCATCATCTTCTTGAAAATGCTTTTCTTTTGTCTAAGGTTCAGTCTGTATTGCAAATGCCACTTTAAGTACCCAAATATAGACATTCTTAAGTATTTTCAGGGCAATTGCATTCTTATATGTGAAGAATGTGAATCAGTTGTCTTGAAAAACACTTGAGAAATATTTGGGTACTTTGAAACCGCAAATCTATTAGATGGATCAGTACTTGTTCTTGAAATAAAAAGTGCTTTTGCTTAACAATTAATGGCATTTTGAGAATTTTCAAACCAAAAGCTTTTTGGTAAATTTATGAAAAATAAAGACATTCTTGAAAATTCCCTATAAAATAAAAAAGAGTTAAAAACAAGTGGCCTTCCACCTCATGTAACTTTCCTTCTTCCCATGCTATCATCAAGAATATCTAAAGTTCACGATGTAACGGAAATTGTTTATAATTCATTGGAATCCCTCGATGGTTTTGCTATCATCAGGAATATCTAAAGTTCACGATGTAACGCAAATTGTTTATAATTCATTGGAATCCCTCGATGGTTTTACATTCAAGTATGGTGTAGCCCAAAAGCAAAAGAAGCACATCAAGGATCCTCATATCTCCGTGGTCGATAAAAAATCTATTCTATTCTATTCTAATGAAAGGCATAAATATCTTTGTGTATTCTTGGTTGTGGATTTAAGATTCAATTAGACGTTTGGAAATTTACTACTCCCTTGGTACAAACTTGCCAAAGTCAAATTATGGCATTGCTGAAACACTCCCTAACACTCCACGAGGTGATAACATAAGGGTCGTAGAAAGCCAAGCAATGGCCCAAGACTGATGGACAAAAAACATAACAATAAGTAAATGAGAATGCACAATGATAATCCGAAGCAGTACTACCATATACAATAAGGAAGTTTGGTCAAGGCCTTTCCTAAGGAAGAGAAGACCACTTATAAGGCTGTTCAGTTACAGAATAATAGCTTAAGGTTCCACATCGATCCAAGCCCTTACATGATCGGCAAAGTGCTAAGGAAGATACCATACCTAGAGTGAGCTAAAACACGTGCAAGATTAACAAGAGAGTGCATTAATTGTCGGATGAGAGCTTAGGTTGAAACCCGACATAGAAAGGGGCATATAAATGTATGTATAAAAGTAGGTATAGGAAAATGTTCAATGGGATGATATGGGGCTATTTATTTGTTTATATGATTGATGCATGGATCTTGTGACATGGCGCATGTTATTGTTGCTCACCTAGCTGGGTGAAAATAGCTTTACCATTGTTTAGGTGATTCCATAGCATTGACGCCCTTCCCATAGAATCATCAACCCTCCGAGAATGGGTTCCATTCTAGAGACCTTTTTTCAGGTACATGACAATGTCACGTAGTTTTTGGTGGATCCTAGTCGTCGATATACTGGGATCATCCAAATTGTCCAAAAAATCCCTTACGACAGAATCACAAATGTATTATTCCATCCTCCGCAATCACCATCCGAAATATTATGCCCGGTGGAATATCTCACTAACAACTTCATGAGAAACAGGAATTTAGACCTCTCCTTCCTCAAGAAAATTGTGCCTGAAGCAGCCTTCTGACGTCTCAAGACCTCAAGTTAGCCAAGACTAGGTCGAACTCTTTCAGCTGGTCAAATCACAGAGCTGATCCAACTTGATGTTTACATGATAGGCTCTATTTAAGTGAAAACCTCTGGACAAAGAGTAACAAAGTTGAAAACTAGAGGGGTACACTATCTCTGACCATTTCTCTCAGCAAATACTTATCTCGGGAGATAATAATAGTAGAAAAATGAAAAGTTATTTTAAGTTCAATACAAGCCTCTTGGACCATAAGGACTTTATGAATTAGCTGGAAGATATCATTAATAGAAATTTGAAACCTGAAGGGACAACTGGATGGATGGCCTGGTGGATCAAAGTTGCCAAGGAAATTAAGGGCTGGCTGAAAGCATAGAGCAAGAACATTTTTTTTTTATCAAAATAAGACTCATCTGGAGGGGCTAAGAGCTAGGCTCTGCAATGTTCCTATTGACCAACAAGAGAATATTAGAAGGCAGGTTGAACTCAGTCAAGATTGCTAGAGGTTGGAAAATAAGAGCAAAGATAAAATAAATGAAAGAGGACCAGAGCTCTAATTGTAAATACTTTTTCACCAAAGCAAAGTCGCAAATGAAGAGAAATAAGATCTATGATGTGATGGTGGATAACAATATTACTTTTGATGATATGGAGTTAAAGCAAGCTGTTGTTGACCACTTTAAAAACATTATGGGTACCAATCGAGATTCTAGCACCAACATCATGGATGGATTCGTCAATCTTCAAAGGAAAGTTAATAATAATCAAAATTCCCATCTTACTAAGCCCTTTGAAAATGTGGAATTGTTGCAGGTAGTCAAAGAAATGGAAAATGGAAAGACTCCTAGTCCTGATGGTCTCCAGCATAATTTTTCAAGAAGTCTTGGGCTATTTTGGGGGATAGCATCACTCATCTAGATAACGAGTTCAGGGTGATCAAATGTCTGGATGCCAGAATTAATACTAGCCTTATTGCTTTAATCCCAAAAATTGACTTCCCTACCAGTTTTCTGATTATAGACCAATTTCGCTTTCTAATATTATATATAAGATCATTTCAGGAGTTGTAGCTTACAGACTCAAGTCCATTCTTGATACTATTATCAACAGCTCTCAATTTGCATATCTAAAGGATAGATTCATCTTGGATAATGTAATGTGGTCACGCCAATTTTGGGATTGCAGTGGGTAAAAGATTCGAGACAAGATGTTGCTTTTTTAAAGCTGGACATCACCAAAGCGTTTGACACTGTAAGCTAGAATTTTTTGTTAACTTGTTGCAGAGTCTTTGGCTTAAGTGCATAATGCATTGGGATCTTTAGAGCTATTCTTAGCTTTTTTAGATTTGCCGTCCTAATGGTAAATGTAGTCCTTTCTTCACTATAGAGAGGGGTTAAGTTTCTCTTTCTGATTGTCATGGAAGCTCTTCAAAGTAGAATGGAAGATGCCAAAAATACTAACCTTATTAAGGGTTTTAGTCTTCCTGAGAATACTCAGGCCGACCAAATCCTTAATGATCATTTTGCAGATGACACATTTCTCTTGGTATCCATGGACGACAACTCTCCAACACTCTAAGAATCCTGGAGGAATTTGGAGATGCATCTGCCTATAAGATCAATCCTGCTAAATCTGCAATTCATTCGAGGGATCAAGGTAAAGGAGAACAGATGGCCAATCTGTTAGGCTGTACGTATAACTCCCCTACTACTAAAGCCAAGATTTTAGGTATCCCCTTTGCCATCAGATGCAATGCATGCAAGCTTTGTGAGAATATTATAGATAAATTCTATAAAAAGTTGGATCTCCTTAACTCAAAATATCTCTCTAAACATGGTGGGGCCATCATTGCTAATTTCATGATTTCAGCCTCTCATGTTTATGAATCCTCTGTCATTATTTCTCCTAAAAAAGTTCTTCAAGGTTGCAAAGCATCATTGGCAGATTTATTGCATGTGGCCAGAATAGGAGGTACTGGCATCCTGTATCCATGGCCGAATGTTGTACGCAGAAAGAGAAAGGGGCTCCTGGTACTATCAATATTGAGAAACAGGGCACTGCTTGGTAGTCAAATATTTCTATAAGGCCTGTTACAACAATATCAAGCACCTAGTTTCTATTCTCATCAGATACTACATTGGTAGGTGCCATCCCTTTGGATGGAGGTCTCTGAAGATGGAATTGCCCCACTCTCCTTCCTTCCTTCTATCTTTTTCCCCTTCTTTATACCTCACAACACTCCAGACATTATTAAAAAGTGGATTAAAGATTTGAACATAGTGAAGAGTATGTACTCCTGGAAGGAGGGTCCCTCGAGAGTCAAACTATTTTCTGAAACACCGCATTGCTCCTCAATAATCCAGAGATGTGTCTAGCTTTTCACTTCCCTGATCAAGCTAAGTTATGGAAAAGCAAGGGAATTGTCTTCATTAGTGACCTCTTTGACGATAATGATATTATCCTCATCACTAACTCTGTGCTTGCAGATGAGGGTATTCATACAAGTAATTTGTATGAGGCCATCCTCGGTACCCTTAAGCAAAGTCAATAGTCAAAACGTGGAGAACTCTTGGCTTCATAATGACATGGTTGAATTTATCGTTACTAAAGCTTACAGGTACCTGATGGGGGATCAAAATATTACCATCCATCTGAAATGGAACATTTCCCTAGACAGATGTATCAGCAATCTGAAGTTCATGTGGAGCAGTCCAATCAATCCAAAGATCAAGTTTTGCATGTGGCAGCTTTGGCATAAAGCTCTAACCACAAACTATAAGAGATTCAGATTATGCATGACTAATTCTGATATTTGTGACAGGTGTCTAAACTCAAGGGAAGATGAAGAAATGGGTTGGCCTCTGATATCTTGGGTAGGATTCTAAAGGCAGATTTAATATGGCCAAAGCGAAGCAGTGTATATGTATCTACATATTCTACGAGATGGTTAAGGGGAAAGCGAGAAAAACAGAAATCTTAATCTGATCTCTTATCATTAAGGAAGAATATATGATCTGAACTTCTTAACTATGTTATGCTTTCAAGCTTTAAGTTCATATTATCAGTATCAATCCCACTAGACTTGTTTTTCTAAGGTTATACTTCCCTTGAAAAAAGCCTTTTGTATATTTACACTTATAAATATATATAGCAGCCTTCAATTAAAAAAATTGAATATCCCAATAAAAGTTTAAAATTTTAATATACGGCGTTCCCTATTATTCTTAGAGGTTTTGTCAAGCGCTACTATGCGACCCCTATTCTTTCAGGAGGTTTTGTCCATCGGTACTGTGCAAGGCCATATTCTTTTCATTCCAGCAGCCATGGCCATGATTTTTGAAGCTTATAAGCAAAAACAATTTCAAAGCTATGCCTAAGACGATCGGAAGAGGAAGTTTGAAGATCATGGCAGTGACGGGTAGGGATTTTCTTCATTCTTTTATGCGCCTATGTGCCCTGCTTCTTTTATGCCTAATTCCTTTAATTTGATGTAGTTCTGATCAGATAAAAAGATTATAAAACTTGTATATCAGAAATGGTGAAAGACTTGGCTAAAGCATGCCAAAAATTGAGGTGAAAGCTTCTAACGTTTAGCTAGACCTTTCAAATTTTGCTACATGTTCTTCCTTACATTTGGCTAAATGTTTATAAAAAGATAAAAAAAATCTTCTATCATTTGGCTATTTTGCACTAATTCAAGACCTAAATATTAAGTGACCATGTGAAATGGACACGGCTAATATTTTCTTTCTTTTTTTTTGCCCAAAAAGGACCATAGTTTAGCCGAATTTTTTTCCCAACAAGGCCAAAACGTTGCCATTTAGTTAAGTTTAGCCACTTGTTTTTTGGTTGCCCGAAGGGCATACCCTCTGTGAGGATTAGCCAAAGGGAATAATGCCGTGAATATGCCAAATAGACGGCTGAGATATCAGAAAAATAGGAATATG
>JAANSK020090575.1:0-13800 GCA_011763485.2 Isoetes engelmannii | reverse complement strand
ATCCAAAAAAAAAAAAACTGTGTGAAATTAGCCAACCACTAGATTATTTGAGCAAGAATAGATGATCATTTTGAGCGTTCACAATGCCACGAACGATTAGGCATAATATATGTTCATGTCGAGGAGGTTGAATCTACGCATTAGGGAGTACATCCTCCTCCATCATTATTTATGCACTAAGTTTTATTTGTAAATGTTATACCTCCGAGATATTCAAACTAGAAAAGGCACTTGTTCTTTGTAGACCTAAAAGTTGGACTAGTTGAGGCATTTTGCAAATAATGTTTTGGACTGCAACAAGATGCGCCTTGGGATGTTCAACAAATCTGACATTTAAGAAGTAAATGTATTTAGAAGAATTTAAATTGTTAGGTAAATCAAGACAATAATGCAATAAGTTTCTACAAACTTACCAAATTTGAAAACCTTTTTTTTTCATTTATTATTCCTCTAATGTGCAACTTACACACAAAAAACATGAAGACTTACAGTTCAAGGGCATCTTTGTGAGAGCAACTATACACTTTTCCATCGAACATCGCAAGACCAATTTCTGGGTCACCATGCAAAAGAAGCCCACGATTTTTTGCTATAGTGACAGGGCAGTAACCATTAAGCTCAATATGCATTCCTCTTGCTAGCATTTCTTCATAGTGGATAACAGAAGCATTTGTTTCTTCTCTTCCAGCCCTAGCTAAACTAGATGCACGTAAACTCCTTCAGCAAAACTTTATAATATTACGCGAGCTATGTCCCATTTGCACTATTTTAATTGATATTAAATCTAAGTGAATCTCGATGCGCTAATAATGGGACTGTCTAATTATCAAGTGAACTACTCAGTTGAGCAACGAACTTGATTTCACAAGTATATTGACATTCATGTCACAAATCTTTGAATGTTTCTAGAACTCCAAATTTTTACAGAAGGAATAGGAATTCTTAACAGATTTTGCTTCTTGAATTAAACTCAACCTTACTTGAGACTAGTAATAACAACATTTCATATTAGTAATACTTCATATAGGTAGCTTGTGATGGTATTTTAAGTAATTTGTAGTAGATTAAGCAGAAGTATTGATACACTATAGACTATGATTGCTTAGCTTAATATGCAATAATGAGTGCAAAAATGATGTAGATGTCAATGCCAGAGATTCACATACAAATACGTACATATGAAACATTTATAGTTATATGAATAGGAATTACAATTCAATGAACTTACATTTTATCATTTTCAGTCCAATCGACGATGTAAATCTCCGGTGGCAAAAAGGTGGCGTACATTTTCAGCACTTCAAATTTTGAGAGGCCTCTTGAACTGCAGAGATTTGCCAAACCAGTAGGAGTGCAAATAAACGAGGGTTTGCAAGCATGTGATAGTAATGGAAGAATGGCTTGACAATGAACTCTGACATGTTCTAAGTCTTCTATAATACCCCTGATAGCCACACCAATACCTTCAAGCTCAGGATAAGCCTGAGCCTCTGGTCAGATTATTCCATAGTCTAAAATCAACATCGTGTTGTTAAGCCATTATAAGAAAAACCTGCAAAATTTACACCACAATGCTTTGCTTATATGGGTTATGCTATTAAGGGCAACAAGGCAATGAATGCCTTGTCCCATGCATAGGAACCTGTAAAGACCAGCATTGGTATGTCTTGAATAACATTGTTTACATGTTGAATGGATTCTCAATTGATGATTGCAAAATAGATCTCGATAAGGCCAATCTAGTACGTGTAACATCAAAGAGTTCATTTGTGTTGGCAGAAAGTTTTCAGTGGATGGCTATGACTATGTACTTTTCCAATTTTATGAAATGCCCCAAAAGAGTTGTTCTTTTATTGTTTGTTTCTATATAGTTTCTTCATGCAAATATGGCCAATCAATGATGGAACAATAAGGACATTCCAAATAAAACTCACCAATTCATTTGAAATAGAATCTCGAGAATCAATTCTCTCGTAGAGTAGTTTCATGTGATCGTTGCACTTGTAATTCCATTCTTCTGCTTTAATAAAGTGCTCATTTATAAACAATTGTAATTCCTCAAGCATATCAAAAACTTGAAGGTAATAAGCAGCCTCATCACGCAATCGTTGAATCAGTACGTGGTGCACTCCTAGTACATTAAGATTTAAGGACAATGCTTCCATAGCCTTTTGAGCTTTTATATACATCCTCTCCATATCAGACATCACGGTTTTGCTAACAAGCTCCATTTCATATTTAGAAAGCTCAAAGGGTAGCTTTGATAGTGTGCTTCTTTTTCCTCTGTGTCTGTTGAGATAAACATGAAATTGTCATCCATGAGTCTCTTTTTAAAAACCTTTAGGTGAATCTCCTTGTTAAGTGTGGGTCCTATTCATGATATTATGGTAAACAAGGCAAGTCTGCCAGAAAAAAAAACTTGTGTGGTGGCATTAACAATATTGCAAGCCAACTTCATGAATGGAGTAGGCCCCCACAGAAAGGAAGACAACATGACATGATTAGGATGGCAAAATCTCAAGCATAAGCAACAACAATTGCAAAAAGAAAGAGAACTGATATCTCACTTGTTATAAATACGCACCCCAGCTATAACATTGGCTAATTGTTGCACTTGGTGTCGCTTTTCTTCTTCTGGGAGTTCCATCCAATATAAACAACTGCGCTGTGGAAAGACACTTTGCAATGCTGCATATACCTCCTCAACCATGGACTCATCAATGTCTTTCCCTAACTCGAGTTGCTCGTTACTTTCCAACACATAATCAAAAATGCGTAAATGTAATGCCTCGACAGTCTGGTATGTATCTCTCATATCTGTAACCTGGAACACCAACTAGCTTTGTACCAAGGAAGCTCACAAATTAAATTTATGGTGGCTAAATATGAGTAGAGTATTTCTGATGAAAGTTTAACAGAACAAAGGTGATAATGTATTCAAGATAATAGGGAATAAACATGTAAGAGAATGGAGAAATTGTGGAGACTACAGGATGCCAAACAAAGTGGTGGCATGCCTCCAAATCAGGGATTAGAATGGCTTGAGGAAAAGGGATGCGCTACATTACACTTTGTCTATGTCCATGTTTGGTATATCCTCGTGTATACTCTAGGACAGAATTGAACCTGTCCAAACAGCTTAGCCACGTATTGGATAAGTCTAGGATGCTAGCAAGAGTGGAGAAAGACACAACTCACTCCATAAAGATATTCGTCAGCTATCAATTGAGTTAATCATCATTTACAGTAGCAAAGCATTTTCTTTTATAAAATTTATTTTTGTGACATCATCCGATGAAAAAATAAACTCAATTGTGCTAGTATTTTTATTCATAAGCAAGAATACCTCGAATTGAGGGATATCATTTAAAATGTTGTCTAAACCATCTCGACGCCCCGCTTTCTCCCTTTTCAAAAAGTTCAACTCAAGAAATATAGCCGCATGGTATGTTACCTAAATGCAAGCAAGATTTACTCATTACATTTGCATATAAAGCTTTACTTGACTTGCAGCCATGTCAAATCTCTTTATATGCGAGCATACTAACACACAATATTAGTGCAATCCAATGACAGGATTATGTCAAATCTCTTAATATGCAAACATACTAATACACAATATTAGTGCAATCCAATGACAAGACTCTAAGAGCTCAACTTGTACCGTTTATTTGAACTCACTTGTTTTTAGCCATGACATCTACCTGTAATTGTATCATTTCCAAGATAGGACTGTTTTCCAGACTCATATGATGGACACATAGGTCGACCATGTCCTTATAAGCTTTTTCATTGGTCATAGACCCATATCTGCAATTAATGCAATGTACATATCAAGAAGATGGAAAAGCGAAGTGCAAACAACACACCTTCCTTTGAACAAGAACAACTTAAAGAACACTATTTCCCAACTGCAAAATCTCTGTAGAGTAGCAACATAAGGTCTTTAAATAGGACATACAATATCCCAGACTTAAAAGAACCTTACATGATGGAGAGCAGAAATAGAGATGGTGCTGAGATGGTGAATAACATACTTGAAAGTGTAACTGGTACCTAAGTTTTCATGGACTAATATTTTCTTAGCTTGCTTACTCTCATGTAATAAAAGTGCATGATTATAATGAATCATGTTGGATATCCATAAACATGACTTATTCTAAAAACCAGCTTCTCCAGAAAGGAATTTTAACTAAAAGCTTCTAGGGAACAAAAATGCAAACAGGTTCAGGCTAGGCCTGTTTACATCCTAAGTTATAACTTTGGACACCGCAAATTGCAAAAAAAATGTATAATTACCTCTCTGGAAATTGGACTGCCATAGCCCGAACTTGGAACAAAGCTTGTGCTTCTTGAAACCGTGGATGCATCTTCTTGCCTGGTTTGAACCCACGTTCTTGCCACAAACGGATTACATCACGAACCATTTCTAGTTGTAATGGATCAAATTGGTGGGGCATATTCATAACTTCTTCAATCAATTCATACGGAGAAGGAATAAATCTCTCTTTCCTGGGATCCTTATTCTTTGGTTGTACTTGTGCAGCTTTGGTTTGTTGTTCCACATCATGTATTGCAAATGATATAAGATTTTCCCGGGCATGCTTAGAAGCATCATCTTCCACATGGTGAATTGCATCTATGACTAGGTCTTCCATGACATGTTGAGATGCAATATCTTCGTGTCCCACAAAGGGAACGATACTCTTCATGGCCTTCTTAGAAGCATCATGTTCCATATGACGAATTGTATCTAAGATCAGATCTTCTATGATGTGTTCGGTTGCTTCAGTTTCTACGGTGAGATTTTCTATTGCTTGTCCAGTTACTTGGGTTGTATGGTCTCCCTCCATCGAGAAGACACCTTCCATAGCTATAGCTATGTTGTCAACAGCTATGTGGTGTCAAACCAGAAGATATTAAGGTTCGGCACCATTATTCGGACGAACAAAAACCTAGAGGTATAATATAAAGTTTCGAGCCTTAATCACAATATTGAACTACTAGATCCAATAAAACAACAATATAAGCAACAAAATGCAATGACAAATTCAAATACCTTACATAGACAACAAATATCAGACCAGCTACATAACTTTTGAAATGTGACATGTCTTATATGTCATATGTTGCTATTCATTTTTGTGTCTCATGCATTAAGAAACTCGTGGCATATATTGTGCATCATTTATTGTGTATATCAAATGCCATGCTTGGCATGGCATATGCCTCGCTTTGACACATATAAGTGTCGTATATGTCATATAAACGATTTACTACACATATGGGTCGTATTTTTATATGCCTTCTTATGTCTAATTATGTCATCTGTGTCATAGCTATACTGGATGTATTTGTTTTCCATATCACATATTGCACTATATAATTCATGTCATACTTTATGGCATATGTCACACTTGTCATAGATTTGTTTCTTGATGTGATGGTATCATAAATTGCATTATCTGGCATCTAGCAATCTAGACAATAGATATGTCGTGGAAGCAATGTATAGGAACTAAGCTTGACGAATGCTGGTGTTGTTAATGTGTCTCCAAAACAAGGTTACTCAATCGATCATCATCATCACCATTGCCATTGCTCCATCACCATCGCCATTGCTCCATCGCCATCATCATTGTTTAACAATTCTAGCATAGATATTCAACCATAGGCCTCTCTAGTATGACAATCTCACTAAATGAATGGTTTCAAATAAAAAAGATTTGCATAGCATCTCCTTTATTCTACATAAAGGCACATCAATTTATATTAGAGAAGGAACTTACAAGTTCCACATAGATTTGAAAATCTACAATGTGACACAAATAAAAAAATTGTAGTTACCCCAGAGCGATTGGATCTTTGCTACTTTGACAATAAATGGAAAGTTAGGAATTTCTGATAACTTACATTTTAAGACCGGAATTTGGAGAGTGCTTGGTAGGTTACCTTGTTCCAAATCAGTCTCAAGTTAATTATGAGGCTCTGATGATGATATTCTAGAGGAGATGCACCTGGACTACATCAGTCATCAAATTTTTCGATCCTATGGCCCATAATGTATGTTGGAGAAGCTCTGATGATGATATGCTAGACGAGATGTGCCCCGAACTACATCGTCATCAAATTTCTCGATCCTATGGCCTATAATGTATGTTGGGGCGTCTCGGCCTCATTTTGAGGATATGGTCATTTATGATTGGGGGCACCTATAATATGAAATATCAATTCAATAAGCTTTTGAAAAATGAAATAGGGGACTTGAACCTCTACTAATATAATTTAATATTCTAATAAAAATGCCTTGATCAATCCAACCAACGAAGAAATATGATCTGTTAGATTTATTTTGTAACATTCATTCAAATAAATTAAAGGGGGGCAAGGTTTATAGTTTCAGATATGGTCGTTTATGCATCCAAATTAAATCCCCCTCACGACTCATGCCTTGATTTGGACTGTAGATAGCGATTCTCATTTGTGGGGTATGCTCGTACAAATATTGTATAACAAAAATTACAAAATACTATAAGGTTTGAGGTATTGTACTCAATGGTGTTGATTTCATACATGTGTTATAAAAGGGGTGTTTTCGGGGAGGGGGTTCTCGCTGCCCTACGTCACCCCGCGTGTGAATATGCACCCAACCAAAAAAGAGAGGGGGCGAGATTTGATTTATAATTGTTGGATATAATGGTTTGTGTTATATTAAAAAAAAAAAATTGGGTCCCTTCGAGGCCACACAAAGAAAACACGAAGATTAAAAACCATGAGAAGAGATTGTGAAAAGTCAAGCAAACCATAGGTGTTTTTATTATTAAGTATCAAAACTAAGAGAATGCCACTATGTGATTAACAATATCGAATACACAATCTATTATCGGATGGGATTTGAACTCATCATATCCTTGGACAAAAATCCTTGGAACACAATGATGAAAATACTTAAAAAGACCATTGGCTCAATAGCAACAACACTTGTATCTCCATCTATAATTGTAACATGCATTGGGCTACGATGATAGCCAGCTGAATTCGACGATGTAGAGGCAAAGAGATTCTGAGGAAAGTATAATCTCCAGTGCAAAGACTAGGCGGTATGCTCAAGCTGCAACCAAGCAAGAATATGCTTTCTATGAAGTTCTTCAACATAGCAAGATTGGTTCGCTGGAAGTAGATGTGTGTATATTCTCAATTCTGCATGTATTCTCAATTCTGCCCTTCTGTGCCTCATCTAAATATGCACATGCATACACATGCATATGCAACCCTCGGATTGTTTTAGCTAATGAAAATCAACGGCCCATAAAGAGTGCACTCTAGAAATACTATTTAATACACCTCAATGAATACAACAACAAAGTCATAGAAAAACAATGTGAAAAGACGTATAAAAATCTAAAAGTAACCCCCAGTTATTGTGCTAGATATTAGATATTTTAGGTTTCAAGTTGATTTTTGTATGGTTATAGTAAGATCAAAACCTTAATAGGATGTATCCTCTCATCTAGCTATTTCCATTTTTGTATCCATTGGCAACATCAAAAGGGTCTCCTTTAAGTTGAGAACATCCCCAGGATTTTTTTGTTTTGAAGGACGAGTGTCTATATATTCAAGAATAAAATAAAAATACATCAAGCATGTACTGTACTATGGGACAAACCTAGAGGAAAAAATGATCTCCCCTAAGCAAGTACAAGTACTAGATCAGCTTCCCTAGACAAGTGTAAGGTGCTGGAGAACTTTAATAATCTCCTTTAGGCCAAAATTAAAAGACCTTAGATTTTACTATATGTGTAAGTCCCATGGTTGGGAATTGCTACCTAAAAGAACAACACCCGGTACATGGGATGAGGTGGTTACATGATATCTTTGTGTTATGTTGTTAAATGATGCATAAAGATAATCAATAAAAACAAAATAAATTGACATAATTGAAACATTACACAAGCAGATTCTCATCAAGGCATATAGTAGCAAAAGTTCTAATTTTTATCTAACATTTACATGATTGATGTGTGGTACCATAGCTACAAGACTGTATGTCATCTCAACCGGGCATGTATTAGATATACTTCAAAAAAATCTAATCTTTCAATGTTTCCTTCCATGATCCAATGGTATAGGTTCAATTTCATCATTCATTATATTTCATCAACCAACATAATTTGAATATAGTTATCAAGACATGAAATCAATCTCCTACAAATCCCTCCCTTTTGTCTCTATAATACCCATCCATTAAATACTTGCACAACACTACCATACCGATGATATTAGCATCACTAAGAAGATAAATCATAGTGGATCCCCCTGACAAATAATGCAATGGCTAGAATCTTAACAATTGTAGCGTGGTATGACTCAGGCCAGTTGTTGACGTGGAAGGCTTTTCAGTTGGGGCGATGGGATAGAGCTCTTTGGCAAAAAGTTGTTGATAGTCTATAACCTCTTCTGTCACACCAAGAAGATATTTTGGTGTAGGTTTGTAATGAGGAAGTTAACTTGTGAATTCTATTTATAAGTTGTTGCTCGATACTAATATTCTTCATCCTAATAAATGGGCCCTTCAACTCCTTCCTCTTCAATGGCAACACATGTAGTTTTGGACATGGGATAAGCTATTTCATCTTAAAGTGGTAGTTCTTTGGTGGTATATTCTTTATAGATGCCTTCGAATTAATGTGCGTGTCCACAAGTTTAACCCTAGAATATCGTATCTGTGTCCAGTATGCAAGTGTGGATTTGACACCACTGAGCATTGATTTTTTATATGTGACCACCTTAGACCTGTATGGGATTGGTGGTTCTCCTTTTTTCAAGATTCACTAACAAGTCAACAAGTGTTTTTGGTACTTTACCCAAGTATTTAACTGGACGAAGTTAAAAAGCCAGGCTTTTCATTTAGTAGCAAATTAGTACTATCTGAAAAAGACGAACATTGGTAGTCTTCAAAGGTTTGAGTGTAGCAAATGACTGCGTTCTTCAAGATGCTCAAGGTCACATTGTTAAATCTTATTATTGTTCTTCACTTGCCCCTCGTAAGAGGCGCTTGATCTTTGAGGAGTACTTGGATATAGTATGCTTAGGCAGATGCAGTTGCTTCACTCGGTGGATTATTGCTTATTCCGCTGAGATTTCATTCTTATCTTTGCATTTGTACTTGTATTTGCCCTTGTTGTTAAATAAAATATGACGTCCTTCAACAAAAATTATAGTGGAAGAAATTTTTACATATGCTAGGCTAATAACAGTTGAAGAAGAAAATCCCTCTAGTGGCTTTTGGTATGGGACAAGCTTTCAATAACTTTAGAATTAACATTGTAGACAAGCCAACTTGTTTGCTGATATTCCAGCTTGCTGGCGAGAAAATCAGTGTTGCACATGTAATTGCATAACATGGTATTATTGCGAGCATGGAACATGAGCGACTGAATAACTTAATGAGGGACTAAATAGCTGAAGTTAATGCATGTGGTTGCATTTCCATTTAACAACAAAAGCTTAGCTTAACTCCATTAGACAACAAACGCTTAGCTTAACAAAGAAGAAACCCAAACTATATGTGCGATGTATAATTTTAAGGCTACTACTACATATAGAAATCTAATTGAACGTTGTTTCAAATCTATACAAAATAAAAAGGTAATTTGGGCTTTGTTCTTTCTTACCACTTTCTAGTCGAACCAAGAATGAGTCCATGAAGAAACAAGAAGGCCTAGTGCATTTCCTTTCTTTTCCATGTTGCATGAAACTTCGCCGTGCATCTGAGCATTTTGCGAACAATTTTCCTAGAGCTTTTCTATATTCCCACTTGGAGTTACCTTTTGTTTTGAAACAATTTTTGTAAGGCTTTTCTATATTCCCACTTTTATCTTCTATTTTGCAACAAAATGCTCAAGCGAAGGACTATCTTCTACGTATGATAGAAAAGATGGGATAAAAAAGATGGTTGACAACGTTTATGCCTATTTGAAACAAGCTATAACATCAAACTGCTATTTGAAAGTCTTGGCCCAAGGTATAACATCAAACCATAGAGTCAATCTACATTTATGTGAAGGGCATTGATAATCCTACCAAAACACATGCATTACAATCCTGTACTTTTCTGACATGTAACACGGTCTGAGATGTATTCCACGGTCTGAGATGTATTCACCGCTAGCTAGGTTTAGTTACATAATTATAAGCTATATAAAGGAAGCGATGTGTACCCGTTTGCTTTTATTGTCAAAACAATCCAGCAACAAAGCCCGCTGTAAGTTACATTAATCTTATCAGAAGCAATATCCAGACATATTACATCAGAGATCTGCTTGAAAAGCATATATTTCTTTAATAAAGAACTGGAAGATTAACCTTTATCTCTTCCCCTGAAGTTTCAACAACAAACCAGCAACTAGTTCATTTAAGTCATCATCAAGAAGAATTTGATGAGCTCACTGAAGAAGTAGATTTCCAGTTTCTCTGCTGTTTATTTTGTTCTATGACTACTAGACTAAGAAATACCAAACCCTTAAAAAAAAGGCAATAACCAGACAATTTGTAAGCTAAATGCTTCTGCACCAAGCTCCTATCTTGATTGGTGAATATCTTGTGTTTCCTTTCATAACCCCTATAACTTTGCAATAGACAGCCCTCAAGTTCCCTGGCAACAACAAACTGGTCATACCAAAACTAACCCTAAGTTACAGGTACACAGCAGTGAAATTAAGGTTTCTGCACAATGCTTCCCCTTAAGAAACTTGCAGGTTGCGTGTTATGCTTCCCTTTTTAATTAAACAACAACTCATATAACATTTGAGATGCAGACGATGTGTTGGCAACTCAAGGAATTAACAGCTATTACTACCCATGGTTCCTATCACCTTTACCGTCACCTTTACCGAGGTGTAGAAACAGTGGCAGAATTAGCATGGCAAATATAATCCCAAACCAACTTTACATACGAGACATTGCAAACCAAGCTAGCTGACCAAATTAGCTACAGATATGAACAAATGATCTTACGATTACTCCATCTAGAAAATTACTTTTGTAGGTGGTCAGCATGTAGCAATGAATTGGAGCCGTTGGTTTGTAGCAACTAACTTTAGTTAGCATGGTCAAATAATAACTAAAAACCCAAATGATAACTTTAGTCAGCATGGTCAAATGATAAAACCCAAAAGGGCACTATAACAGGTATGCGCATTCAGCTTTATATGCAGCCAGCTGCATACAATGAGGGGACGATCTCGACCATAGGTATTATACCACGTGATATAGTAGTCACACTACAATCCATGTTCCATAGCATTTTTGTTCGGCTTATAAAAGATTATTCTACTTAGTTATCTGGTAGGAAGAGCTTGAATATATAAGGCAAAACCAGAAACAATGAAACCATGATATATCCGTGCAATTCAAGGCGAAGTCAAACACAATCAAAGCATGATGTATCCTGGATTGGAAAGTTTGATCCAAGTATAAAAACTTAAAACGAATAGGAAGAAGGAACAAAAGGTACCATAGCTTCCAGTTCACCACTTCATTTTTCTACAACTTCGTCCACTTTACACATTGAAAGCACAAGAATTATGGCCACACAACAACTGAGAAAATGTTCAAGCTCAGGAATTACTGCCCAAGGAGTTGCACCGACCAAAAATGCCCCACTCAGAGAATTTACAATACGCTAAAAAAAATGATGGTTTACTAGATTTACAAGATGATAACAGACAGAAATGGGAAAAACAGAGGTAGCACAGGAACTAAGCTTGGTGCAAAATTGATGTAATGGAAAAATTTGAGGTTTAAGGGAAGCCATAAACATGCATTAAAACAGAGAAGGCCATCCTCAATTTTTGGGTTTGAAGTGAGTTAAAGAGGAGGAGACGAATTGGTTTTTCTAAAAATTACATTGCCAAGACGCTAGATGAAGGAGCAAAGCCGGACAAAATCACATTTACTTTTGCTCTGGAAGCATGCAGCATCATAGTTGAAAGCAGGAGGAGCATAGCATATCATATTTAGTAAGGTTGAAGTTGACAATGCATTGTATTAAGAAAAGAACCCAGAGCAATATAGAAAAGTGAAAAAGAAAAAAAGGTAGCAGGATGAGGGTGAAAAGGTGGACAGATGATACAAAGTTTTTATATTCTCATCTCACTTTTGAAAAGATGCCATAGTAAGGCATTAATCCACACAGAATTACATCTCCCACCTTAAAAGCATGTGTAATACACCTCGTCTTAACACAGGTTCGACTTATCCATATAGACACTGCATTGCACAAGATTCTTATTAGACTGCACAAGATTCTTGTTGAATTGTACGACAAATGTGGGAGTTTGGATGAGGCATAAGAGTTAAGGTAAAAGCAAGGAGTTTGGTGTGGAAAAAGAGAGCTGATCTGATCAAAACAAGTTCAAGAAAACATGTAAATTTAAAAAGGGAAAGTGATGAATTCTAGACGAATCAATTGGCTGCAGGAAGAGCTGAAGATTATGATGCATTGTTTTTTTGGATCTACTTTGCATACCGGATTACTACGCTAATCATTTACATCATCAAGCAAACTAGAAACTGATGTGGAGGAAAACCACATTGATTTTTGTACGTATTCAACGAAATAATTAGGTTATGAATCTGAATATAATTAGGTCAGCCAGAAGGAGGATGATTCATGTAAGTTCCCTCTCAGTATAGCAGAAGATTTAAGAGAGACAAGATGCATCCCACATTTAAGGACAACCAAGAAATTATGCATTTGCATCAGAAGCATTAAGGATAAGTTCCTGAAGGATTATTTTCTTTGTCACCATAGAATAAGAATGATCAGACACCGTTAATCTAAAAAAAAAAAAAAAAAAAAACTCACTCACCTGGAAACCGAAGCAGGTAAATCCAATCCCCAAGGCATGCTCGTCGAACCAGGCAGGACATCGGCAAGCAGTTTAAACATGCATCCAACAGGCTGATTTTTCTGAGCCGTTAATTCATTTAGATGAATATCCGATGGTCGTCAGAGGGCCAAACCAAATCATTTCTTATGACACGAACCAAGCCATTCCTCGAAAAACCAATTAACTCGAAAACCAGGTTAGAATTGTTGCGGTAAAAAAAGGTAAAACTAAAAAAAAGTATAAGGCACCTCGAGAAGCTTCCCGAAGGAAATTTTCTGAGGCGGGCCCACCGGACGAGGACACGAAATGGCAGCACGGCGAGTTTGGCGGCGCTGTCGAGAGAATATTCCCGAGGGATGTTCAAGAGGTGAAGTTCGTGCAGTTTGGGTCATGCGCCAGGGTAAATAGCAAGCAATATTTGCTACCTAATTAGAGAAGCCCCAAAAAGGATTAACAACCAGGCTATACTAGCAGAAGTTGCTCACACAAGTAGATGCGATGCTCAATATCTCAATCCTTTGTTTACACAAAGGACATAGCTTTGAAGTCTGTGATCAATTTTATGAACAACCTGATGACACTTAAGATATTTATGAATCACTTGCCACTATAATCCTGTCTACAAAGATGAAAACCCCCGGTTTGCAATGGTTTGCAAATCGTATGGGTTGGAAACATTTTAATTTGGGAGTTTTTTTTTGGCAAAAAATGATGGTGTATTTTGGTTTGAACTTTAGGAAGGAAGAAAGGAAGGAAGGAAGTACATTTTAACGTCCAAGGAGGCCAAAGGCCCATGAGACGGTACATGCCTTTTACAGTTCACACAGAAGACCCAAATCCAACAACAAAAAGCAGACAATGCAACTGTACAATGCACCCCTACTGCCGGGATGAAAAAACCCCCACG
>JAANSK020090464.1:0-16296 GCA_011763485.2 Isoetes engelmannii | reverse complement strand
ATGGAGCTTGATTTCATTAAGCTCTTTCAGCATTGAGATATTCCGGGTCTCCCGCCCCAAGAAATCTGCTAAAATCCCTTACTTCATAGCTTAGCTTTCTAGTTATGATATCAAATTTGGATTATAAGCTCCCCCAGCCAGGATGAGGGGAGCAAAACAACAGAGTGCAAACTAACCAGCTGTATAGAAAGCAGATTTTGAGCATATAAAAGTCAAAAGAGAAAGGCTCTGCGCATCAGCCTTGCATCAAACTAACCATAGATACTAATCAGCCAACAGATCTGAAGCACCTTCCGAGATATATCCCTGTGAGCATCATAATACTACTACAATAGCCATCTGCAAGTGCCTTAGTAGTTCCTCAAATTAGGCGTGAACAGACAGATGTGTGGCTGGTGGATGTTGAGCAAGATATGGTGATTTCTACCCTTCGAGGTGGTATTATTTATATGTATTTGATTGTTTTATACTTATGTTTCTCGCTTCCGCATTGATAGGTGGATCTTGAGGGAGACGATGTCAATGACACGTCCAATCCTCCCGCGTAGCTCCTTGCTCATCATCAAGGATCCTACGTCAGATGGGCGGCCTCTCGTTGGCATCGTGGCTAACGAGGGAGAAAGCTCCAGTTTCTATACGATGGGAGTATCGTACACTAGCTGGATATGTCATAATGGTATCAGAGAAATGATCTTGGCAGACTAAGATTGAGCACTGGCTAGTTTTTCCATAGGACTAACTTGCTAGAAAATGCCCAAGTTTTGGAGAAAATGTTTCCCCAAAACAAAGCCCCGAATATGGGAAAATTTTTCCCAAATCGAGTAGTTAAAATTAGGAAAAATTCTCCGAGCCAATGCCAATGACTCTCACTTAGCGCCCAGGTCACTTGTGAGACTCTCACAAGTCCTTCTGGCACACGGTGAGAGTCGTCATGCCAAAACAGGCTAGAACAAACCAATTTTAGTAAATCAGTAGTCAAAGTTAGCTTAACATTTTGTGTGAAGCTGTTTTCTGTGCTTAAAATCTTAAAATGGTAAAAGACAAGCAAGATTGGAGCCCACGACTCTCACTTAGCACCCAGGTCACTTGTGAGCTTGTCACAAGCATTTCTGGCACACGGTGAGAGTCCTCGACCAACTTTACCCTTTCCATGAATTTTGTGAAGGACAAACACATAAGGTACACCCAAAAGGGTTCCTATAAATTCCAACAAATCTCATTTAGCGCATTCCCTACTTCTGAGCTTACTTGTGATCCCTGAGGCGATTTTAGGGCGCCCGAGCTCCATTTCTTGATCCGTAGGCGATGACACGTACCAAACAGACTGCTATACTCATGGAGCCAGAGCCCAATGACAGCGCCAGCCGCCTGCTGTGCAAGTGCCTTAGGCAAGAGAAGAGGACGAAGAATCTGGAGAATCATCGGATTCCAGACCTAGTACCTGACCCAGTTGTTGCACTAGTGGCCAAGCCAGGTGAGGAACTCGAGGTTCATCCACTTGCCATGGTTCTTTATGTTAGCCCCCTCCGGCCCAACAGGTTGAGCCCCCACCAGCGCAGCCCAGCATCACCATCAGGCGCAAGAAGAGGAGGACACGTCTGCTTAGTGACCCGAAGCTGGTCAGTATTCACTCCTCATTCCGGACTGCCAAGCACTATGGTAGAGCTCACAGGAAGCTGACCCCGCCCTTGTCCCTGGACCCGTCCCCAACTGATTCATCAGGGGAAGATGACCTTCTCACCCGGGAGCTCGACCGGATCTTGGCGGGCAAGGGCAGTTCCAGATGCCAGGAGCAGGTGCAGCAGGAGCAGCCAGAGCAGCAGCAGGAGCAGATCCCAGAGTCCGCTCCACCCCGAACTCGAGATTCCTGAGATGCCGAAAAAGGGGAAGAAGCACTCGGAGTCCTACACCTTGAACCCCGAGCACAGGTACAAGGAGAAACTGGCAGAGTATAAGAGGCTCGTGGCAATGCATAAGGCCTACTCCAATTATTACCACGCACACAGGGTGCGATTTGTGCAGGGCAGTGGTATCGGTCCTACTCGCGACTTGAATCCTCTTAGGCCGCCTCCAGATCCTCCAGTAGCATCCAAAAAACTGATCAACAGGAAGAGAACTTCCAGGTATGCACGGGCGCTGAGGGAGATTCACCACTTCCAAAAGAGCACCAATTTCCTGATTTCCAAGAGCTCTTTTGGGAAGCTGGTGAAGGAGACTGTTCGAGAGTACCAGCCGGGCTTCCAAGCAACTAAGGAGATGCTCATTGTGACCCAAGAGGCTGCCGAGACTGAGCTCGCGCAGATGTTTGATGACGCAAACAATTGTGGACTGCACGCTCCGAGGGTCACAGTGATGCCTCGAGACATTAGGCTCGTTTGGTACATTAAAAGCCAGCGAGGGTAAAAATTTTGTACTTAAAATGTTGTACTATGTAAATATATTTTCAAGTATTAATACAAGTTTTTGGCTTATTAAATATTTTGTATGATCAAAAATGCAATTCTGATAATTTTTAAAGGATGAAAGTCCAGACGACTCTCACCCAGTGCCTGGAGCCCTTTTGGGGCTCTCACAAGTGCCTCTAGCGCACGATGAAAGTCGTCCCAATCTGTCTTCACAAAATTGCCATACCTTTGCCAAATCAACAAATCAATAGGTCCAGTGAGCTTCCTGCAATGCGTAGAGCTCACTTTTGCCATCTAAAACTCAAATTGGATCAGTTTTCTCATGGAAACACCCCACGACTCTCACCCAACGCGGATGACATTTGTGAGCTTCTCACAAGTCCAATTTGCGCACGGTGAGAGTCCAAATTAGAGAATGTCCAAATTAGCTCGACACAAGCCAACTATGCTCAACAACTTGCCAAATAGAGTACTTCAAAATTTTCATAGAGCCAGTTCCTTTATAAATAGGTCTTTATTTTCACATTCCAGCACTCAGAGACTTTGCTCCTCCCAACAAGGCGATTTTGCAGCTATACTTAGGCGCTAGCAATCATTCAAGATACAGTTTCCTTCATTTCTCCTATGGCTCCTTCATCTTTTGTCAACTGGTACAGTGCCATTGCTCACATCAAAGAATTCCCCATCGATCAAGTTTTCCAAGTGTTCCAACAGACCTTTGACCTCCAAGCCACTGTGTCTGCCACACCTTACTACCATTCTTAGAATTTAGAAACACTGTCTTCAAGACAATTGCAACTTCAATATTGTGAACAATGAATGATAAGGATATCTTCTATTCAATCAATGTAACTAGTTCAATACACATTTGAAACCATAATTTCAATGGTCAATATTTTTATTTTATCATTGTCTTCAAACGATATCATCCCTTGACGAGCTCAGGCTCTAGCAACCACTAGGCCACAATTTCACATTATTCCTCCTGTCTTCTGACTTACTCCAATGCACTGCGCACCACCCTTTGATTGTACCTTATCCCATTGAATAGAAGTCGGTTTCTCCACCTGGCTAATATTTCCTGATTGAGCAATTTTCCTCCCGAATGTTCGGGCATGATCTTCTCACCGAGTTATCTTCTTTACGATTTATCCCACAGGCAGTCTAACAAAAATAATGCAGCCATTGAAATATAATTACCTAGGTTAAATATTCCTCCTGAACCCTTTGTCAATGGTGTGATGTTCCTTCATGAAAATAAATAAGTTACCTAGATAATTCGACTGGATTCTCTGCAAGCTGATTTCTCAGGTATTCTCTGCATGCTAGGTCCAAATCTATGCAACATAGGTTTGATATAAAATCAAAACCTATAAGCCATAGATGTACCTCAATAATCAAGTAATGAAATCCTCAATTTGAAATATGCAATGATTAATATTCTCAACATTCCTCCTTCATTGCTTATTTCAAAGTTTCCTATTCTGCAGAATCAATGTTTCAGCTTCCCGTATTATCAGCATTGGAATCTGTTACATTCATCATTTGTCTTAACTGAGTAAATTTGCTTTCAACCAGCGCCTTAGTAACAATATCTACTATCTGCAAAGCTGTATTAACATATTCCATTTGAATGTAACCCTTCATAGCAAGATCCCTGATAAAATGTATATGCATCTCAATATGTTTCGTCCTTTCATGATCTATAGGATTCTTAACTATTGCCATACAGCTCTGACTATCAGTTATGATTTTGGTTGGATCCTTTTGCTCATGATTTAACTCAGCTAGCAGTCTTCTCAACAATGATATCTCTTTAGCTACCAGAGAAGACATTGAATATTCAACTTCTGCTGATGGCATAGCTACAGCACTTTGTTTTTTGCATTTCCAATTTACTACTCCTCCACCTAACATTATCACAAAGCCAGATGTAGACTTTCTTTGGCTTAAATCCCCAGCCCAATCTGCATCACTGTAAGCCCTGAGAGTGATATCAGTTGAGTTGAAAGTTATGCCATGATCCTTTGTACCTTTCAGATATTTTAATGCTCTCTTTGCAGCTAACCAGTGTTCCTTACCAGGATTGTGATTTCTCCTACTGAGTATGTTAACAATGTAAGCAATATCCAGTCTAGTACTGTTTGCCAAGTATAAAAGACATCCAACAAGTGACCTGTAAGGTACATTCTCCATATCTGCTTTGTCCTTTTCTGTGAGATGTTCTTCAGCTGTGAGCTTATGTCCAGGTGTTGCTGGTGTTCGAACTATATTTGCTTCTACTAACCTGAACCTTTTGAGCATGTTGTCAATGTGTGCACTTTGCTTTAGTCTCAGAATGTTTTTCTCTCGATTCCTCTCAACCTCTATTCCAAGAAAGTTCTTTAGTTCCCCAAGGTCTGACATTTGGAATCTAGCCTTTAAAATATTCTTGCAATGTGTTAAACACTCCATATCACTTGCTGCCATAATACAATCATCTACATATAGTGCTATGATACAGTAGCTATCCGAAATCCCATATCTGTATAGATTTCCATCATTTTTCAGTTTTTCAAAACCTTGTTCTCTAAGGAATTTATCCATGCAATTATACCATTCTCTGGGTGATTACCTTAATCCATAAACAGCCATGTTCAGCTTCCAAACTTTGTCAACTCCTTCTTCAAATCCTGGAGTTTGCTTCATAAATATATTCTCTTCTAGTTTTGCATTTAGAAAAGCGGTTTTTACATCCATATGATGTAGCTCCAGATTTAATGCATTAGCTATGTTTAGTAATACTCTCAGGCTTGTAAGCTTAACTATTGGTGAATATGTCTCATCAAAGTCTACTCCCTTCTTCTGTGTGAAACCTTGTGCCACTAACCTGGCCTTGTACTGCTTGCTGCCATCTGCATTTTCTTTAACTTTAAACAACCACTTACTTCCTATGACATTCTGCTTTAAGGGCTTTTCCACAAGTTCATAGGTATTTGTTTGTTTGAAAGAGTCTAGTTCATCTTGCATAGCTGCCAACCAATTTTCTTTATCCTCTGACTCCAATGCTTCATGTGGTGAACCTGGTATGAAAATATCATCTAATATGGTCATTATATGTTCAGGGTATTCCAGCCTTTTACTCTTTCCTTCATCTGTTCTCCCATAGTGTCCTATATCAAGATTAGCTTCTTCTAATAACCTTTCAGCCTGTGTTCTTCTCTTCCTTACTTGTACTTCAGGTAGAGTGTCATGCTCTCCTGAATGCTCATCATTTGCAGCTTGTTCTGTGTTAGTGCTTTCATTAGTGTTGTCTGCAATATCTGTTTCAGAGGTTTCATCATCAGATTCTATAGTATCTTCAAATCTGACTCTTTTTTCAGTTTGCTCACACGATTTATGAGTTGTATTTCTGCTGAGCCTGTCTTTATACAAGACCCCCTCATCAAACACAACAACTCTGCTAATTATTATTTGCTTTGTCTTTGGCACGAATATTCTATATCCATTTGACTCTTCATCATAACCTACTAAATATCCAAGCTCAACTTTATCATCTAGCTTTTGTCTTAGCTCTGCTGGTACATGGGAATAAGCTAGACATCCATAAGATTTGAATTTTGCTAAATTGATATTCACATTCATATTTGACCAAAGAAGTTGAGGCACATTACCATTTAGACTTGAAGATGGCAGCCTATTTTGTATCAGAATTGCAGCCATTAATGCCTCCTCCCATAAATAGTTTGGTAAGCCACTGTGTTTGATCATTGATCTGACTGCATCCATTACAGTTCGGTTCTTCCTTTCTGCTACACCATTTTGTTGAGGGCTATACCTGCAAGTAAGTTGCCTTCTTATGCCATTAGCAATGCAAAACAATTTGAACTTTGTTGATAGGTATTCACCACCTCGGTCTGATCTCAAACATTTTAGCATCTTCCCTGTTTCTCTTTCAGCTTCCAACACAAACTGCTTGAATGCTATTAATGCTTGGGATTTGTATTGTAGACAATAAGTCTTACATCTCCTGCTAAAATCATCTATGAAGGTAATAAAGTACCTCTTATTTGTCCTTCCCTTCACATTTAATGGTCCACAAAGATCAGTGTGTACCAATTCCAGAACTTCCTTTGCCCTCTCTTTCCTTTTTGAGAATGGCATTCTATTTAGTTTGCCAAGTATGCAACCCTCACATATCATTTTCTTATCTTCCCTTTCATTATAGTCTATCCATCCTCTTTTGGCCAGAAGTTTCAGATTATTTCTGTTTGTATGCGCAAGCCTGCTATGCCAGAGTTCTTCCTGTGATAAATTTACAGAATTTATACTGCAGCAAGCAACATAAAACATTTGGAAAAGATTACCACAGCGTTTGGCATAGAATTTCAGCTCATCATTTTGAAAGATTTTGCATCCATCAGAGTCAAAATTGATTTTATAGCCTAAATCAACTAACTGGCTTACAGAAATCAGGTTTTTGACGATTCCAGGAACACACAAGACATTTTTAATGTCAACAACTCTTCCTTCTAGATCTATTAACTGTAGTAGTCCTCTTCCTTGGACTTGCATCAATTCTCCACTTCCTACTTGTATGTTCTTAGTACTACCACTTGTGATGTCCTTAAGCATGTCAGCAGAATGCACAACTGATTTCTCTGCTCCACTGTCTACTACAATTGTATTCTTGCCATTGTTTTCAGCTCCCTTATCAATTATAGAAAGGGTAGATATGATTTTACAGTGCTCTTGATTAGTATGCATACCACAAGAGCTCCTTCCTCCTCTAATGTCTTTTCTTTTCCCTCTATTTTGTTCCTTTGATGTTGAACCCTAAAATTCATGATTCAATTTTGAGCATTCATACTTATGGTGCCCTTGCTTGTGACAATAGTAACAGTGACCTTTTCCATTTTCAGCACTCAGAATCTTGTTGGAATTTTCTCCCTTCTTCAATATTCGTCTTTGCTCGAACTCTATCTTGAGAACATGTTCAGCATCAATCCTGGTCCTGCACATATTTCTTATGCATAGAGACAAGTTTTCATCATCAGTTGTAGCTCTAGATATAAGTAGTACTTGGCTTTTATCATTAACATGTACCCCTGCCCCTTCAAGATCAGCTATAATGATATCTAACTTGTTGAAGAACACATCTACATCTCCATCCTTTTGTACCTTAAGGCTTCTCAAGTTCTTTTCTAAAAGATCAATTTGGGATGTAGTTATTCTTCAAAATGTTTAAGCAAATAAGTCCACATTTCCTTTGGATTTAAATGTCTCAGTTTTAATCTGATAGCTGAACTCAACTTACAAGTAATAATTCCTTGTGCTTCTTTGAGTTTAACATATGTTGATTTCTCTGCATCAACGGATCTTACACCTGTTTCTTCAGAAAACACCTCTCCAGGACTAGTATCAGCATTAGCTGCTCCTGTAGAATCACCATACATCTCTGACCTTGCTACATTCTGCCTTGTAGCAATCCTTGAACTTCTAGTACCCTCTGGATCAACAAACTCCCACAACTCATCAATCTCTAAGACTTGTCTGATGGAGTCTTTCCAAATTTGAAAACCAGCTCCACCCTTGAACACCTCAACTGTACTTAGCAATGCAGCACCAAATCTGCTCGTCTTTTTGTGAATAAATCCTGCTCTGATACCAAATGTTAGAATTTAGAAACAATGTCTTCAAGAATTTGCAACTTCAATATTGTGAACAATGAATGATACGGATATCTTCTATTCAATCAATGTAACTAGTTCAATACACATTTGAAATCATAATTTCAATGGTCAATATTTTTATTTTATCATTGTCTTCAAATGATATCATCCCTTGACGAGCTCAGGCCCTAGTAACCACTAGGCCACAATTTCACATTATTCCTCCTGTCTTCCGACTTACTCCAATGCACTGCGCACCACCCTTTGATTGTACCTTATCCCATTGAATAGGAGTCGGTTTCTCCACCTGGCTAATATTTCTGATTGAGCAATTTTCCTCCCGAATGTTCGGGCATGATCTTCTCACCGAGTTATCTTCTTTACGATTTATCCCACAGGCAGTCTAACAAAAATAATGCAGCCATTGAAATATAATTACCTAGGTTAAATATTCCTCCTGAACCCTTTGTCAATGGTGTGATGTTCCTTCATGAAAATAAATAAGTTACCTAGATAATTCGACTGGATTCTCTGCAAGCTGATTTCTCAGGTATTCTCTGCATGCTAGGTCCAAATCTATGCAACATAGGTTTGATATAAAATCACAACCTATAAACCATAGATGTACCTCAATAATCAAGTAATGAAATCCTCAATTTGAAATATGCAATGATTAATATTCTCAACAACCATGACATCATGGCAGAATTCCATGCTAGGGTAGAACTCTATGCCAAAGTGGTGCATCCCTATGATGGACTTTGGGTACCCAAGACCAAACTTGTTGAAGGCTTATCTAAAGTCCCAAATGTCATGAAGGCACTTCAAAGTAAGGCTGCCCGCATACCAAACTACATGACAATGAGCAACAGGGGTGTCACATACTTCACCCTCATTGCTGCTTTAGCCACTTTCCTTCCATATAAATCTGAGAATGTCATAGGCCAACCCTCAATTCCAGCAATTGAGCTTACGCCAACAAGGATGAACAACTCCTCCAGTATAAACGAAATGTCATCTCTTTGATCGAATTTGATATAGCTGAGTCTGTAGGCCATGTAGAAGGCCTACTTTTCCATTATCTCTACCTCATGAGCTGCACATGGGGGGGGGCGGTTTTTTGCAATTCTAAAACAGGGAGACTAGCTAACATGTGGTTTTATCGAAGGTTTATTCTCCGAGTTGTGGGAAAATTTCATTATCTATAGATTCTTCCCAGACAATCTTTTTGAAGCTGAATGCACTTTCATTCCTAATTGTGAAGAATTTGAGGTTCATCGATCCTGGATAGCAGAGTTCACTACTAACAAAGATCCTTCAGCTACAGGGATTTACAGAGTCTTCTGCAACTGGTTCGACAAATTAATCGCTGTGAAGATGTACGAGCCGTGAATTAGCTTCAATCTTCGGTTTCTTTTGCTAGTTGATTAGGTGTAAGTACATTGTGGATAGCTTTCTTTAGTGAACGAATTGATTACGGTCCTTTCAAATAGATCATAGACAGTTCTTTCTATAGACAATCACCCCTTTCTACCACAATTTGTACATTTCCAGTTTCATATCTTTCGCCGACCTCGTTTCATGTGCCCTCCTGTTTTTCCCCAAAACATTCCTCTTCCAAAACGGCAATGTCTATCTCTCTTCAGCCTTCTTCCAGTTCTGCACGCATAGTTAATAACAGTGATCCAATGGAAAATTACATTTTGCCATCTGGTTCTCGGTCTTGGGACGAGCTCCACTCGACTGCTGAAGAAGCCAATGCAAGTACGCTTTTGAACAATGGCTGGATTCAAGAGATGGAAAAACATCAAGACTCAACTTTCCTCCAATGAAGGCCTTATCAGATGTATATCCTTGAATTTTGAGTCATGTCGATCTCGTTTGCATGAGTTTGAAAAAAATGTTGTGATTGCACGGTCAAAAATTGAAAATATACTCTAGAAGCCTTCTCTAAATAAATTTCCTTGATGGATAGCAACCTTCAAATTGCTTCCTCATTCTGGTTAAAGGGTTCTTACTTCGTTATTGAATTCTATTATGATGTTGCTACTAATTCTATCTTGAAAAAAGGCTTCATCATTTTTCAAGGGGTTCCAAATTAAATTTCAAAAATGGGACTATAATTTTGACATAGCTAAACCTCAATCTCTACATTTTGTCGCCTCAATCATTCCAGTTGAGTTAAATTGGATATACTTGAAACCATGAACGCTTTCACTCTCTATTTACCTCTATTGCTTCCTATATTTCTGCTGATTTCAAAATCCATTCGCCTCCTAGAGTCTTCATCCTGTTGGACCTTCTCAACCACTGCCTTTAGAAGTTTTTTCTTATATCTATGTGGTAAGGACGTAACTATTCCGCTTAGGTGGAGTGGTATCCCACCTACGTGTGGTAAATATGGGAAGAGACTGCGTGGTGGTTCGAGATACAAGCCTTTAAACCTCCCTCTAGAAGAACACTCTGTGCAGACAGACCTTACTTTAAAAGAAAATACAGACTCGGGCTATGGAGGTGATGACAGAAGATAGAATAACATCAATCGGAGTGTAAGAGGAATTCAACAAAGCAAAGACCATTGAATCTAACAAAGAATTGGACGAAAGCAGGAAAAAGTGAAAGGAATTAAGTAAGAAGCATTGGAGAGTTGTCAAGTATGGAAATTTCAAAGTACTAAACAAAGGTATTGAAATCCTCAACTCAGACAAAGAAAACCTTCATCCAAATTTTCAGTCAGTTCCTTCTCCTCAAAGTCATATCAGCAAGAAAAAGGGAGTCTCTTTTGAGAACATAGATCACATCGCAGAGTTCAATAAGCACAGTCCTCCAACTAAGCTGTATGTCAAAGGTAGGGAATTGGATGTTTCACATAACTCACTGCAGAGTTTCCAATACTTAGACACCAATTCTTCTCGGAACCAGATCAAATGTTCTCCCCGGGGGATCCACCTTCTTTATATGAGACATGCCACCTGTGTGTACACGGTAGCCAAAAAACCCCTACTATACGTGTTTTTGATCGGCAATTTGAACCCCTTTACGTTATGATTTTATAATTAGAAGAACATTCAAAACCCCCTAGAACCACTAGTATATATACGAAAAAGAGTAAAAAACTACCCCTCCCGTTCATGCATGTGGTTTTGACAATCCAGTACTGATAATTAATTATCAGTACTATCACTACTACGACGTAAACTAGTTATCAGTACTACGTCGTAGTACGATAACTAGTTATCGGTACTACGTCGGCCAAAAAAAAAAGTTTTTTTTATTTATTTTGGCGGCGATAAAGTTCTATGTCGACCAAAAAAAAAAAAAATTTAAGATTTTTTTTTTTTAATTTTTTTTTTTTTTAAATTTTGGCGGCGATAAGTCCGATAAGGCGGTTATCGGACTTCGCCTCTTATGTCACCTCCGATAACAGCCTCGGCCCTAACGGGCCTCGGCTGTTATCAGCCACGTACGGACTCGGCCCTAACGGGCCTCGTTCGACGTGTCCAACTCGGCCTTACGTGCCAAATATCTGGCCTCTGACGTACAGCCTCGGTCATGCATTTTTGGTTATCGGACTCTGCTAGTCCGATAACCTTACCTTGCTTGTTGATAAGCCTTTGCTCATCCTTAAGGTTGCAGAGTCTAGTGTGATCATGTATACTATATACAAGTTTTCAAGGAAGAAGGTTGGACTGGACTCAATTTCTTTCTTGCTTGGACTGGAAATAACAATAACTATTGTGTGCTGAAATTTTACTTTTTGGAGTTGAAATATTTGTTGAAACTGTAATAAACATGTTAGTAGGCAGAGATCATGCTTTTGGGACTCTGAAATATCTGATATTTTCAGAATGTGAATGTCTGGGGAGAAGAACGTGCACACTAGCAATGAACAGCAGCAGGTGAAGGTAGAAGAAGATCAGTGTGAGAAAAAGGTGGTAGGTGTATCCTTTATTTGCAAGTGTAATTTATGCATGTTGTTTATTCAAAGCAATACAACTACAATGTTTTCAGAACGTCAATAGCTCCTTTATGAGGGTAGGCCAACATGGTTTTTTGGGTTCAAATCCCTGGGCCTATCTGTTCTGAAGTTGGTGCAGGTTTGCATGTTTGCCATGGTTTGTGAAGCATCTGCTAGGACTACCTAAATTGAACGGTCTGTCAGCGATCACAAACAAAGAAAATTTTTAATTGAAAATGCTCTCGATGTTGTTCAAAAAAGGCGTTTTCATCTTGCTTGACACTCATTCATGCAATCGAGCTCTTGCGAATCTTCTGGCGTTCACAAGTATCGTCCTTTTTTATACATTATAAGAAGAAATCTGTGTGTTTGTCTATGGACACTTTATGATCACATGTTGCAGAAGCTGCGATAAGGTCTCTTGATAGGGCACTATCTGAACAATGTGAAGCCACCTTTGGGCAGAACACGATAGAAGGTGCTCTTATTCAGATATTTAAGGTAACAATTTTTAAGACATGATTGTTCATCAGATATACAGCTGCCCAATTTGATGCATTGCATAGTGTCAATTGCTCCATTTTATCTTAATATTGATGTCCAGTTAGGTCACCCTTTGTTCATCACTCTGCAGAATGTTGGGGATAATGTATTGGACATAATGTGCAATAGGTATTGCTCTCATTCTCACTAAAGCCATCACACATCGAGTGGGTCGGTTATTTATCAGGTGCATCAAATTGTAGTGCAACAGTACCAACATCCAGATATGTACATCACGGATACCAGGAAATACTGACAACACTATAAATAAGATACAGGAAACTTCAAAAGGCTGCAAAAATAACATTCTTTCTAAATGAGCATGTCATTATCGAGCTGAATAAAGGGAGAATTTAAAGATTCAATTTAAATAAGGAGCTCATAGCGTCTTTAATGCCTCGTTTGCCAGCCTCATGGTAGTGAATTGCTAGTAGAAGGCCTAAGATGACTGTAATGTGAAGCATAAGTAGATATAAGCATTGGTATTGCCCAAGGTCTCTGCAAGCTATAAAATAATGGCAGATAATCTCCCACACAAACAATCTACATTCAAAAGCTAATCTGCTTCTATAATCTGAATGCCCAACTCATTAGTAATATGCAAGGACAAATTAGGGTTTACATTTAAAGGATGGGCAACATCTAATATAGAAGCATAACCTTCAGAAAGAGAAAGGGCCAGAGGCAGAGAAATATCCTTGTGACTAGAATCATCAAGAGAAGCAACAATCTTTTGACAATAGAGGGAAAGTCATCTGCATTTTTTTGGGCAAATACAAAGAACGAATGAAGAGCATAACGAAGATGTGGAACATAACATAATAAAGAACATCGGCCTAGCAAAGGCATATATGTCTCTCAAATGTAGTTTAAGACAGCTGGAACCTAAGAAAGCAAGGTTGCCCAACTTCAAGCAGCTAGAACTCAAGAAAGGAAGGTCAAATTCCAAATAAAATTGTAGAACAAGCAAGTAACACTGGTTACAAAGGAATACCTACACAAATCCAGGTAGATGCCATGGCCTAGATCCCGAGAATAGCAAGTCATGTGCTCAATCTATGCAAGAAATGTTTGACTGCCATAAAAGCCTCAATCCCATCTAGATCGGAAGGCCGTATATTTCACCAGGGAAGGGTTATTCCGGCCGCTGCGCAGTTCGAAGCCCAAAACCCAACTGTTTTTGCCCATTTTTTCATCGATCCGGCTCTATTTGGCCTCAAATCTCTTCCTCTCTTCATCAGTCTGGCATAAAAGGGGTAGAAAAAGCGATTGCAATGCCTTTTGAACCAGATTAAGCCGTCGTGGGAGCAGTTAGAACGATCTCCACGAATTTTTGGCCCCCCGTCGCGCAGTTCTACGCGCGCTTTGTGGCCTGATTAAACACCCTGGCTGATACCGGATGGCCGGAATAACCACCGTGGTTTATCTGGACGGCCGGAATAACCACCCCTGTTTTCGCCGGATAAACCACATCCCGGGTGAAATATACGGACTTCCATCTAGATCAAGGCAAGAAACTCCACGTCCAATTAAGGATCCTATTTCCAAAATACCAAAAACCCAAGCCTCAAATAACATAAGCTTTTGCCCTAAAAAAAATTGAAAAACAAAACATTAACTTCAACAAATTGTACACAAAACAAAGGTTGGAAAAGTTGGTCTAATTCCAACTTTTCTAGGTTATAGGGTCTAATTCCAACATGATATGCTGAATAAGAAATATACAAACTATATCATCACCATGCTGAATAAGAACCTTACAAACTATATCATCACCATAGAACGCACGAGTAATTTGCGATTTGAATTCAAAATGGAAACTCAACCTGAAATACAGCTTTTCCTTTTACCACAAATAGAAAAAGAATATATGGAGATGCCATGCGTGTTGTTTTAAAGTGAATTGAATTGAGTTGTGTGTTTTTTATCATCCACGAGACCAATCGGCAAGCAAAATTAAAATATGGAGATGCCATATTCATACATGCACTCAAGAATCATAGAGTTACGTGTTTGACTTGACCTTGCTCAGCCACAGCCTCTGACGTGCATTTTTGCTAGTTCATATTTTTTTTTTTTATATATCTTGACAATTCAATATTAGAATAATTTTCGGCAAAATGACTTTCCGGCCTCCGATCACATGAAAACATACAAAAAGTCTTTCACCGCCGGAAAAAGAATCAGAAGCTATAGCCATTAGATCTTTACATATGCTCAGAATATGCCTTAAAATGCCAAAACCCACCCTCCCCCTAACGAATTGCCCCTTAAAATGGGGCAATCTAAAAAGAAGAACAATACATATATAGAAGCTGACGCTTCTGGATCATGAACTTGATTTGAATGAGGAATGTTTGCCTTTGGTTGTCAGTCACCATGTCAAAAAAACTTCTGGAGCAGAGATGGATATGGATCTCTGCTCCCAACAGCCGTTGCGAGACCTAAAGAAAAAACCCTAAAGTCTATGAAGAAAGACGAGATTGGGTGCTTGGAAAATAAAAAATCTAAAATACTGTCACTTTAAATGTCAAATGTCTTTTGTGATGGCATTTTTGAACAATGGCTGGAGTTTTGCTCTGACTCAATTAAGTAATTTAATTTCATCCCCTCATTTTTTCCCTTTCCTTTCTCTTTCTTGGCTAGCTATTTTTTGTCCGCCGACATTTGACTTCAGCTACACATATCATTGCAAGCTGGCATTGGAGAGGAGTGACTCAGTTGTGGTCTGTTGATATGATTTTTTTTGTGGGTTAGATTCTTAGCAATAGTGGTGCATTAAAGGCAAGTTGTGGCCATTTACAATCTAGGTTCGATGGACTTCGTAACATGCATTAGTGGAATAGAAACCCATGTTGCAGGAAAAACATTGGATGTCTTCCTCTCTACGCTGTATGAGTGTGCTATATATGGGAAGATGTGGTGAAACATGAGCATACTATTTGTTGGGACATGTGGTGTTAACACAAGCTTTGCTCCTTTGTACAACCGCCCCAAAACCACAATCTCAATGCGAAGGCGATGCGCATCCGTGTGGATTGAAGCTATCAGTCTGCGCTTCTTCATGGGCAAATGGGTACGCAGGTAGTGATGCGGGCCTCGTGCGAGCATGGAATTGATCTGCTGCCAATAGTGTGCGATCTTGACATGTGTCAGAGCATCTGCATCCCATAGTCTGGTAAGGAAACATGGATCAAGGTATTGCCTCAATTCATCGTGCTCCGTCTTCGTCCGTACCTGCACGCACTTGTGTGCCTCTACATTCCATCGGGAGAACCACTGGGCCTGTTTGTCCTTCCAGCAAGCTTTGAGGCACTGTGGACCCATCGCTACAGCTAAAACCAAATTTGGCAAGCGGGTATTACCCATACGGACCACCTTCTGTAAGTAAAGAACATGGTGGTCTAATGCAACCCTTTGGAGGGGTAGAAAACCCTCCTCTTGTAGCAGGATTTGATATGGAATTGTAGATTTTATCGCAAGTGCTCGTGCTAGGAAGGCCTTCTATACCTGTTCTAGTCATTCCAGGTAGCCAGTGATATTACCGGATCCTACACTTCTGCCTCATATCGAAGAACATGCTCGACCAGTGTGACGTTCCCCGTAAGTATACGGGTATAAATACCGTATCCTACGTGACACGTCACCGATCTACACCCTAAGAGGTACTTGATATGTTAACATGTTAGTCTAACTTGATATGTTAACATTAACATTGAACTAACATGTTAGATTTGTT
>JAANSK020090353.1:0-16301 GCA_011763485.2 Isoetes engelmannii | reverse complement strand
AAAATGCTAGCTAGCTAACTCCAGGCCTCAAATTATTTCATGGATGCCAAAAACTAATATTATAATCATAAATTTCTTATTACTTTAGCTAAACTAGTCTGAAACTCATTCCAAAAATTTCTAAGGTTTAGCTAAACATTACGAATTTTCGCTCTCTTACTTTCTAGCCTTTGGCTAAAGAGCTTGAAGGTTGAAGCAGGCGCGAAAAAAGTTAAGCTAAAACTGTAGAATTTTTCCCAATTTTTTCCATTTACTTTAGCCAACATTTTTAAAAAATGTGTTAAAAAATCGCCAAATTGCAAAATTTAGCCCTTAAATTATTCCATGATGCCCTTAGATGTGGTTTCTGCCATTTCACAAACATTTCTGGCACTGGATGCTCCCCCTCATTGGAACAGCATTCTCAGCATCAAGCATCAGTAATATTTTCATCCAAATCATCCTGTTTGTCTAAAAGTTCCCCTTGCTAAATCTTCAATAGCATTTGGAAGCCATTGTGACATTCATTGCTACGACTCAAGTTGGGATAAAACTTTGTCTTGGAAGCCATTCCATGGATTGTGGCCTTCAGAGGTACGACTCATGCTGGAATAAATCTTTGTCTGAGCATACCATTTGTAGAAATAAATGCCAAGCCACAAATTATTTGCAACGCTTTTATACACAAACATACTTGGATCTTTTTAATATCTACAAAGTTCCAAATAACTGCATGATGGGTTAATGTAACAAAGCCTACCTCAAGATTTCCGACAGAAAAAAAGCTGCTGCATGCAAGAAAAACTCAAGTGTTGTTATCTCTAGCGACTGAAACTGCCATTTCCATACCTAATCCAGGCACTTTATCTCCATTTCCATAACCCAATCCAGGCACTTTATTTCCATTTCCATAACCCAATCCAGGCACTTCACGCGTTTCCATACCCAATCCGGGCACTTCACGCAGTGGAGCTTCTCTCAAACGCAAAAAAAAAATGCGTCAAATGCGGAAATGTTTGGCGTGGAAAATGGCCCAACTTTGCGCTAAAGAAAGTGCAAAAAATGCGTCATAGATCATGCGTCAATGTTGGGACCCTCTCCCCTATTTACACAATGTTTTAAGACGTGTTTTATTTAGAAAAAGTTAGAGACCTTTTTGCCGAAATGCCGAAAATAGCCCAGGCGGTTTTTACGTCCATTGCATCGTATTATCAAGTACCTTTTCTCGGATGAGACCTTTTTGCGAAATGCAGGCATTGCCTTTTCGATGGGCTACAAAAGAAAGCCTTGCATTCTTTCCAGAAACCAGAACTTGCGAAGCGGAAGTAGCAGCGATCGATGGGAGCCCAAAGACGCCATTTTACAGATCTCATATTCCTCACTGATTTTGACGGCACTTGCTCCCTTAAAGACACCACCGATGTCCTTGCCAATTTAGCACCACCTAACGCCGTTTGCTGCTACAAAAAACTTCTCCACATTCTTCATGAAAATATTAAGGATTGCCTTTCGCTCCAAATCCCATATCCTTGTGCATTTACTTGGAATTCTCATCACTCTCATCTCCGGAATCTGTTGCGCAAGCTTGAAGGTTTTGAAAAGGAATTTAACCAGCAAGTTATACATCTTCAGCTTCTCAAAGGCATTTCCAGAGAAGAAATTAGAGAAGCAGCCGAAAAGGTCCCCTTGCGTGCAGGTTGCATTGAATTTTTGTTTAAGCTTGCAGCTTCTGATACATCCATTCATGTCATTTCGGCAAATTGGTCAAAGGATATGATCCAAAATGCACTGCCAAATATTCCAGACAATTTCTTTTCTATTCGTTCATGCGATCTTAGTTATGACGAGAACGGAGTTTGTGATGGCAATATGAAGTTGCAAATACAAGATGCATTTGATAAAGAGGTGATATCAGAAGAAATATATTTTTCAAAGCAGAACAAGTTGGTGGTATATATTGGAGATAGTATGAATGATATACTTCCAATGTTGGGTGCAGATTTGGGTATCATTATAGATACAAATAAGACGCTAGAGAAGATATTATCCCTATTCAAAATTCAAGTTGATCCTCTAGAGGTTGCTGCAACAGAGATTAGATCTAACAAGGCCGCAAGCTTTCGACATACCGGAAGGCTATTTAAAGTAGCAGCATGGGCTGAAGTTGAAGAATGCTTATCTAACTTATTACCTTTGTGATCTTACCTTGAAAATTAATTGTTGCCAAGTTATCATTTCAGCTGAAAGCACTCACTTATTGCCAGGGCTTATCTGCAGTGTAAGGCTGAAATCTTGTCCATAATATTCAAGAGGATTTAAACAAACCTGTGTTTGCAATGAACTTGTGCAATATGAATTTCTATTTACTATACAAGTTACAGTTAAGGTCAATCATGACCACCAAACTTCTGTCATTTCCTAATATGGTTCTTTTTTACATGAATGCACCACAATCTAACTTACATTATAAGACGCTATTGCAGAGTGCATTTAGAATATAAAATAAGCATTTAGCAACCAAAACACTTGATTTATTTAATAGCAAAAGTTCACTATTCATCGTTGTGATAAAACTAAAAGCTAGCTGGATTTCAATTCAATACTGAATGGTTATGTCTTGGCCGGATATACGACGATCTCGGACTCGATATACAATCATCCATAACTGTTCGACCCTGAAGTAGATGCAATTTGAGGAACTGCCATTATTTTGGACTTGAAGACATCACTCAGGACAGTGTGGAGGTGAGAGAAGCTTTCACAATAGCCACCACCTGTCAAATAAAAGCCAATGACTTACAAGGAATAAACAACAACTAAAGACTAAGAAGTTGTGCAGTAAATCTTGCCTTCATTTAGGTAAAAAAAAAAAGCTGTGCAATATATCACCTCATTATCTCCAACAGTAAACTTCATGATCATCAGATCCGACATATTCACCTTGAGAGAGTTAAGCAGGTCTATACTCTTGATGGTGGAGGAAGGAGTAATGGATAAATTATCAGAGATGACTTGGTGAACCTGTTAGATACTGGCTGCATTTGAAATAAAAAACTGGATTCCAGCATTGGTTTCTGGATTATCACAGAGCAAGGCAGAAGCTTAGAAGGCTTCTGATTTATTATCTCCTACTTTCTAATATTATACATCAAAATTGAATAATACATAAGAGTGCAATTTCGTTTCCCTAATCCTAGATATTAACCTATTTCTTCAAGATTGAATGCACTCTTATACTGCTTGGCTATGCTTCCAACCCATTGTGTGCTTCAATGCTGGCTTAGCAGCTTCATAACGTAACCAAGTGGCAAGGACAGAAGGCTTAGCAGTAGATCCACAAACTCTTTGCCTGCTTCCACATACAGGATTTTTTGTCGGAATTTTTTTTAGAGAACAGAGATTGAAGAAGCTCTATGCATATACAGAGGACTGAAACACTTATTTATACAAGTTTGGTGCAGCTGTAGATCGCCCTACTTGAATAATCGCCAAATCTTAAAAGGCCAAGAGCAGGCCATTTCGCCTGGTAAGGGCCTTGGTGAGCCCGTGCCATGCGAAACGGACTGCTCTAGGCCTTTCTTTTACAGAAAGGTCGAGCAGGCGACATTTCAGCCCGCCCACAAAGTTTTTCGGCGGCCAATTAAATTTTCCGGCCACCAAAATGCTAAACGAGGAGACCAAGGAGGAGACACATTACGCCTTGAAATTTTATCTGACTGTTAGGAAAATTTCAGTCTGTCCGTTGAAACTAGGAGCATCGCATGAAATATCCCGATAGATTTTTATCGCATAAAAAATCTTGATAGATTTTTATGCATATTTGTGTAAGGGTAAGACAAATTTTCGATTGGGAACTAGAAATATCTAACTATTTGAGAAAGCATTACGAAATGTTTCAATCGGGTTTAAGAAGTTTGCACAACACTATCAGATGTCTTTAATTTGTGAAGATGATACTAAACATGTGTTCAACCATCTAATTATTAGGCAAGCAACAACCGTCAACCTATATCATACATCAAGTCTTGCATTACACACACCTATAATTGAGTTTGGGGTCATTATGGACCATGACCCAGCCTATAACTAATGCGTATGTACTAACAAATACTTATATGGCCTATGAGTATTAACTCGTTCTTTATAATGAGCCATCTTAACAATACTAAAGTATCACAAAGCTTGACTACCAGTACCCAAGATATTGACTCAATTTAGTGATATGTCATTGTGCACTATTATTCACATGTACACAAGAATGTCAAATAGTCCATCTCGAAAGCCAAACTTGGCATTTTCCTCCTAGTATTTCTTTAACCGATGATGGAGTGTCTATGATAAGTTGTAACAATTCAAAGCGCGCTCTTGCTTCAAGGCGCATGTTGCCTTTCTTAATTTTTTGCTTTTGATCTTCTTTATAGACTTGCATTTGCTCCTATTTCAAAACTATTCATTTGTCGAACACCATTGCTACTTATGTGTTTGGATATCAACGTTGCACTATGGTAGAAAGTGCCTCTAGTCGAGATCCTCGGGTTTATCCTCCAGAACTGGAATAGCTATTCAATGGGGAGGAATTCATCTCTAGCATAATACAGGTTGGTACAGAAGCCCACAAAATAGCAACATCTCTCAGGATACTTTGCAGGCAGCTATCGGGTTTTTATGCTGCTATTGATTCAGCTTTGGCCAGTGTTGCTTGGGAGCAGCTTGGAGCATCCATGTCTGACACTCTAAGGTTTGACACTCTAAGGTTGCACATGAGCCTTGCCAGGGCCCTACTTGCCCAAGAAATCCGCCAGCTTGACGCCATTATAAGTTTGTGGCATCTGGAGAGCCTACGAACTAGAGTTGTGCCATGCTGTTTTTGTGTATTTTGGTTTGTTTTTCGTGTGTTATGTTTCTGGCATTGTTGCCATGTGTGGATATCCTTTATGTTTTGTATGTACAGTGTCTTTTAACCTTGGTTGGTGCCCTGTATTTCAAGTTCCTTTGTTGCTCTATGTCTCATTCGCTTGTTACTAACACCTGTAACATTCCAGAGAGCTTCGACCCCTAGGCATAAGAGTAGTTCCACTTCTTAGGACCTCCTTTATGCCTGAATGAGCACGTCCATCATGCGGGGGTTTAATTCCCTAGGCTCATTGATCAATGTTCTTTGTTTGATTTCAGCTGCTGCTGGCAATGACGGCAGCTTCTATGTATAGGATCATCGGGTGCATGTTACTGACAATCCCTGGCGATTTGTAGATAGTCAGTGGCATGCAACTGGTGATTTTACACATAGAGTTGTCGCAATAATGATGCAAATTGGGACCTAGAGGTGACCCATGGGCGTTGTTGTGTGATTTGGGCTTCAATTCCCAATACCCAGTTTCCTCTTCTTATGATGATGCTTGTATTCATGTTTACATGGCGTATGATACAGGATCTAATGCGTATATTGTATTTGGAAAAAACGTGGTTCAATAGTTACTTTTCATGTGAGCCCCTATAATATGGGGTCACATTGACCCCGTCTTCACCTTCAAGGGGTGGCTGCGATCTGTGCTTATGGCATGTTCCCTAGTTGATGCCGTCAACTGATGGCCACAAAGCAATATTAATACACACTTGAAGCAAAATACGGCTTTAACTATGAGCAGAATATAGCCATAATTTGAACCATGTGTGCATTACATAATGTTTAATGATGGAGACATTTAAGGATGCTACCTATGCAAGCAAATGGCATAGCATATATCTCTCTATGGCTTTATTGTTGTCATCCATTTCACAAGCTCCCATGCCATGCCTTATTTTAGTACGGCATAGCCCATGGCTCCTACCTAATGTCGCTTTAGCAGTCGCAACGGGTCTGCAACCCCTTAAAACCTACTAGTGAAGGACAAGCAGGCCCAGCGGCTCTCCCAATGGCATGTCTAGGCACACAAGTGCGTGCATGTCTGCACAAAGGAGGAGCAAGAGGAATTGAAAACATATCTGGACGCTTGTTTCCTTAGCAAGCTGTGGGACGTCGAGGCCCTGGCACAGGTCAAGATGACCCACTACATGCAGCAGATGAACCCCACACTCACACAGGGTCCACACCAATACCTACACACCCCTCTGTCCATGAAAAAGCGTAGGTTGATAGCTTCCATTCACAGAGGTGAGCATCGCCTCCTATTGAAACACGGTGATGGGAAATGGAAGCACGCGAGGACAGGATTTGCCAGTGCTGCCACTAGGGGGCAAATGAGGATGAGCATCATGCGCAAGCCTGCCCTCGTATGAACAGATTAGGGCGCATTATCCTCAACTGGTAGTGCCTAACTAGCCGTTGCATCTTCTGTTGAGCACCAACTCAGTGGGATCTCTTGGTTCTTATCTTCAGGAAAGTCATGAACGAGCGGATTTGGTTCTGCCCTTCTGGGTCATGACAGCATCTTGTTGTACAGTATACCAATATATTCATTGCTGCCAAGGTTTTTCCCTCGAAAACACTTCGGGGTGGGGGTTTTTCATCCGGGCCGTTATATGCTTGTTGTTTCCTCTTTGTTTGGGTCCCATAGGCCAATTAGCCCCCGTGGATGATAAAATACATTCTATTCTATTCTATTTGGCATTTAAACTACGTCACATGTTTTGGTGCATGCAAAAACCATAGAAATCAGCCTTCTCCTTTTACTCTAATCTTTTTTGCATTTATTCAAATAGAAACCTCGAGAAAATGGAGAGGAAAGGGTTAAGGATTTGTTAGACGTGATGACAGATATTTAATTTCGTTGTCTGATATATTTACATTTCTTCTTCCAGATAGGTAGACAAGATGATGTTGGTTCTGTTCATCAAATCAATGTTTTAGTATTCATAAAATCGAGAAGCAATATTATAAGTTGGAAGCAATTAGTTAGGAGCTAGCAGTTTGGAGTTAGGTAATGGTAACGCCAAATAACGTATAACAAGTTATTAGCAGACGGGTTATTTTTTTGCAGGAAAAAAAAAAATCGAATGTTAACGAATTGAAACTTGTTATATTGACTAATGCGAATACGTTGAATTCAAATACGTAATTAGAATTCTTAGCAAGCTGCTCTAACCTACTAGAACAACATCTTAGTACCCAAACCTGTGTTGCATGCAGTCTTACAAAATTCCTTCTTGTTTCTGAATGTCATACAAATAGAAATGCGACTGCAATCAGAATGTTTTAGTTTTCTAAGTAGAAACAAGCACTCATTCAATAACAAATAAATTTTACGTGAAAGAAACTATTCCTTCTTTTTTCAAATCATAAGAAGCCATTATGGCATTGTCAAAAGATCATATAGCTTTTGCTAAAGAGATCCAAAACATAGAGGCAAGCATAAGGTCGGGTCGCCTCCTGTCGTGCCCAGGGTAGCCCTTAAGGACGAAACTTCGCTAAAATGCTATATTTTTAAGAGATTGAAAAATTACAAACTATGGTTTAGAAGGGTCCGTTATGGATGGAAAAAATAAAATTAGCCAACTTTTCTACAAACAAATCTCACTCCACTTGAAGATTCGCCACGCCCACTAAGTGGCACAATTGTTCATTCGCCTTATGTTCTATCCTCCTTCTAGATGATTCTCAAGGACTCGCCTAATATTCTAAGTTACTGCATAACCTAAACTACTCACTATATCCATTCAGGTACATATGGTAATTTTAAGAGCTATTGTAATGGCTATTACAATGTAATTCAGTCTTTTAAGAAAGAATTGGAGAGGATTTGTCCTTGACCACTTTGATTTGCAATTTCTTGCCTACCTTCCTTTTAATAGATTGGTTTTAATGTGTCTTTGCGCTTCACAAGCTATGAATCAACAAAATTTCATTATATAAATTGTACTTGAAAAAAAAAAAACTTAAATCTTGGCTAAATAATATTGGTCATGATTCGCCTAGATTTCTAGAAAAACTATTCATACCTAGAAAACATTCGCCAACATAACTAATCTTGTTAATCTATGATTCGCCCGACCTTCTATATTATGCTTGCCCAGATTTGGTCTTAGGGGCAACCCGTGCCTGCCCCTCGAGGCACGGGGTAACCCCCGTCCAGTCGGTTTGCCATCGCCATCTGTCATGTCGAACGCCTCTTCCTCCCATCCCATTGCGCCATGTGGCCCCACATGCATTTCCCGTGGTCGTGCATCGGATGTCCACTGGTCATTGCTGATTGACCCCAGTCGTTAGTCATGTTGCCTGCTATCGTGTGACTGGGCTCCATGGGGCGGGTGTGGGATGAGATCTTGCAGGGGTTAACGAAGCATCTCAATTGGTGGAAGGGCAGTAAGCTGTCTATGGCAGGGAGGATCACTATGGCTAAGTCGGTGCTTTGTAGCACGCATGTGTACACGACATCCGCAATGCTAGCTCCTGAGGGGAAGATGCAGGTGTTGGATAGGATGGTCTGAAACTTTGTGTGGGGCGGGGGTGATGAGGGGGAAGTGGTTAAGGTGGCATGGTGGAAGTGTCTCCGCCCCTGGGAGGACGGAGGTTTGGCCATCTTGGATTTGGCATTGCACATCAAGGTGTTTGGTCTCCAAGTTGTGTGGAGTATTCTGCAGGATGGAGCATCTTCTCCTGGTGCGGTGTTGTTGTTACAGTCTTTTCGCCACTGTGTGGCATTTGGGAAGCCCTCTGTTCATGTGGAGTTGCTGTAGGCATTGCTGTATGGGCTCAGGCCTTTCCCACATGCATCCCCTTTTCTCACCGAGGTGTTGCGAGCTTGGGATCATGTGCGGGTGCTGTACTTCCAGCTGGATTACGCCTCAGTGCATCATCACTCCTCGCCTTTCTTGTGGGTCCCCTTGCCTCCGACGCACTTGCCTCAGGCCGCCACTGTGCACGCCCAGACGCAGGCCCGTTGGAGGCGAGCTGGTGTGCTTACCCTAGACTGGTATTGGGATGGCCAGGTAGCATCATGGGAGGTCTTTCGAGCCCGTTTTCACCTGAGGGCCAGTGACCGGGCCATTTGGGAGCAGGTGGCTGGTAGCATTCCGCTGCACATACCTTTACTGCTTCAGGATGATGTGGTGGAGCAGGTTTGGAAGGTCCATCCTGACGTTGAGGCTTCTTGCTTTGTGCGATCTTCCTACCATGCACTAGTTATTCATGGCACTTTGCCTCCTTCTGGCAAGTGGTCTCTGCAGCTTTCGGGCTCCAGTTGGCGCTCCGTCTGGGTTTGGACGTGAAGTCCCCTACCCCCTTCGAAGGTCAGGGTGCTTCTGTAGTAGGTGGTGCACCGTTGTATCAAGGTGAATGCCATGGTGAGCAGGTTTAGGCCAGGGGTGAGTCCTCGGTGCCCTTGTTGTGGTCGTCATCTTAAGACGGTGGAGCATTGTCTGTATCCTCTGCCCTCACTTGCAGACGGCCTGGGACTGGGTTCGGGCTCGGTTCCAGGTTCGGCTGACCAGCCAGCAGTTGCTGCTACATTTGTATCCAGGTGCTTGGCCTCTTTTGAGGAAGCATGCCTTGCATTTATCTGTGGCTTGGCTATTATGGCTGATCTGGAAACGGCGGTGGCTATGGATTTTTCAGTGGATCCAGCAGCCTTCGGCCTCCCTGGTCCCCAGTCTTAGGTATAAATTATTCCAGAGTTTCTTGGTGTTTCCGGGACTGGCAGAGTGGAAGTTCGCCATTTGGCGGGACTTCCTGGATGTTTTGGATGATGATGGGCACTTCATTCAGTAGTAGTTGATGAGATGATGGAGTGGTGGGGTATCGCTGTCTCTTTAAGGTAGTTCACTTTCCTCTTCACTTACTTTGTATCATTGCCATTCTTTTAATTTATTGAGATTTAGTTCTTCAAAAAAAAAAAGTAAAAAAAAATCATGTTGTATATCATTCCATTCATCGTCATCTAGTTGTAGAAGCAACCTTCGTCGCATATTTGGCATTTCAAACTCAACATCTTCCTCCTCTTCAATATCCTCAAATACCATTGGGGAGTGCATTGGTGATCTCAATACTTCATTGATTGTTTGCCCGTGATCAGCTTCATTATAATCTTCTACCTTTTGTGGCTCCACAAATTCCAATTCTTGCTCATGTTCTATATCTTCCTCATGATGCTCCCCTTCTTCCTCAAGAATTATATTGGGACGAACGTGTCGACGTGATGTTGGTTCTGTAGGTATTACGATCCACCATGTATTGTTTTGAGGATTGATATGGAAAAATACTTGTTGAACCTGTTGTGGATACACAAATGGTTCACTTACATCTACTAAGACATGCGTGGAATCAACTTCAAAAAAACCAGATGGGTGTGGTCGCATTGTTTGATTTCTTCCACGGTATAGAGGCTTGAACCATTTTTCTTTTAGAATGGTCTGTCGAAATGAACAGAAATCCACATCCATAATATGAGTAATAATTCCGACATATTGAAGCTCTCCTTCAATAGGGTTATCATCTCTAGTTATTGCTCGACTCTTTTGGTCAAATGAGGCAATTATTCCCGAATCACAAGTGACGCGAGCTTTGTCAATGCTATCAATTCAAAAATGTTGGCCATAGGCCCACATTGAATTATGGAACCTAGCCTGCAAATTGAATAAAAGCTCAAGAAGTGGCACATATGGGATGATCGAATGCAAAAATATATAAAAGCAATAACAAATTCGGACTTACTGATCTATTACAGCCAAGTGCAATATTTAGGTCATCCTCTTGTATTTTTTCTCCATTCTCTTCGGCCTCCCAAAGCTTTTCAGATAGCCACTAATGGGGCGGACTATCAGAGAGGGGCCTCAGTTCTGGAGGATATTGTACTCTCCTATGACGTCCTCGTCGGTTCCTTGCAGCATATGCTTTTCTATCATTGTCTCTTTGTGCTTTTTCAACGTTATATAATTCCACCCGCCTAGTAAGACCATCTCGTTGTTCAACACGAATTTGTTGATGCCTTCAAACATCTCGTCACTTAACCTTCGCTGCTTACCCTGACCCTTGTAAAACTTCACCTTCTAACCAATCATGAGCCTCCTTCTTCCAAATCTTTGGTGCATTTGGATCTACTGATGTAGTGGCATCTGTTAAGAAAAATAATGCCTCTTGAATAAGGTGTCCTTCTGCTATACATCCCTCAGGCCTAGCCATCTGGCGCACAAAGCCTTTAATACCTTCATATATCTCTCTGGAAAAAACATCCATCTAGAGGGGTTTGGACCCACAAGCAATATCTCTTGTGGCAAATGCACCAACAACAAATGTACCTGATGATGACATTTAGTATATGTGATTGCCAATGTGTAACTTATTCAGTCAGCTACATATATGAAGATCAAAAAAGCTAGTTGGAAATAAGTGTTCTAGTTGGCATAATATCTCTGCAATCTCTACTTCCATGGTGGGAATATCAGCAGCTACAATCTCTTTAGAGGACGCCCATCTAGAGAAGCTAGCGAGTCTATAGATGACCTTCCGGATAGAAGGCGTGAGGCAATTCTCTAAGGCACATGGAAGAATATACTTTAATGAGAAAAAAAAATCTAGTTAGTCGTATACAAGTCGTCAATATATTGTTCATCCTATGGATTAATAAATATACCTGTAGAAAGTTGTGCCAATCATGCGACTTTAAGCCGGTAAGACCTCCATCTTTTGTGAATGCCCTTCTTAGGGAGGAGCCATGACCAGTTCGAGTGCGAAGAGTTTTAATACAGTTTTTCACTTGTTTGAGTTCATCCATTTTCAATACCCAAGGACCTCGATGAAAGCGAGGAGCTTTGCCTTCTTCTATGATAGGCCACAATTCTGTTTTGATATTGTTATCCTTTAGATCATTTCTAGCATTAAGAGTTTCCCAGTCTCTCGTAAGATGTCGCCAAAGTGAATGGCTTACATTCTTAAAAATATGCATGGGATCCAAGAGATGTGCAATCTTCAATTCAGACCAATATTCCAACTTGTAAAATATGGATAGTCTTTTCATGCCAGGTGGAGATGCAACAATGTTTAGGTCACGATCATTCCATGTTTGCAACCAATCATCTGGAGTTCTTCTTCTAGGAACATGTGATGTATCACTATGACGAAGCTCACGATCCAATGGTAGATATTTTTTGTGGTTTGTGTAAATCATCTTTGAAAGGTGTTTTGATCTATAAGATGTTAACTCTTGGCCACATGATGGACATCCATATTTTCCTAGACAATCATCATATTTTCCTGGACATCCATCACAAGTTTTCATAGACAATCCAATACTTTGGGATGCAGCCACATATGGGCCACTTGATTGCATGACTTGATGTCCAACTAAATTAGCACTGTTGCATTTCAGTTGAACTGCCTATGAGGTACCTTCAGCAAGGCTCCTCATTTTGTACATGCTCTTGGGCATCTTCCAATGATTTCTGACAGAAGTGGGCAAATAAAATAGGGAAGGAACTTTCTGTCATAATATAATGCCCATAGTGGAAGTCACGACCCATCATGGTCTATACACAGAACCAAACCTATTAATTTGGTGAGATGGGATCATATCGGATTTAACAATAATAGCACAGACCAAGTTTATAGGGGAAATTGATTGTGTTTAAAACCCCATGAATTTCATAAGATGCTCACTAATTTGCTAGGAAACTCAGACATTCTGTGCAAACCTATATAATTTGGTGAGATGGACTATGAAAAACAAACCAAAACGTATTCGGAATTGCTTTTGGCTTCGCTGGACTGACGGATTTGCTTTTGGCTTCGTTGGGCTGACCGATGCCTTTTGGCTCGGGCGAACTAAAGAGAAAAAGCAAGAAACAAAACAGAATCGTTGATTGCAAATCCGCAAAGGGGAGAATACCAATAGCTCCAATCTACCCGGCAACATGAATGTCCACATGTTTTTCTTTCCCGCCTCCAAGTCAGATTCGTATGACACGTCAGAATCCAAGTGACATAATTTTATATATGCTAGGGATATGTAGATGGCTAAGGGCTAAGGATAATGGCCGAAATATTAAAGGCAATTGTCGAATTTTAAAAAAAAAACAATGTTCGAAAGAGAAACCAAAAATTTTTAGGGTAAGAATAGGGCAACGAAGCCTTCGAAGATCGCAGGTGCAGGCTATGCCGATGAGATAAATCAGGAAGCATGTTACAGGCTTTTCGGCTGTTCTACACAGATCAATCAATTCGTACGAGAGCTCATTGCGGCAGGTACAAAAAATAGGAAGCAGATCAGCAGATTTGGAGGTAAACATGCAGCTATTGTTCTTCCCGTTTGAAAATGGTCTTCCGAAGCTCCCTGCTTTTGAGCCGTTTCTTTTTCATCTTTTATCTGCAGATCTGGCAGTGATACATGGCTTTTGCCAGCGCTTAGCTCGAGCGATTCTGCAAAAAAAAAAAAAAAAAAATCCTCTGGAGTACAGCATTCAGAAGAAAGAAAGGAGTACATGCAGCAAAATAGACTCAGAGTGCCGCAAACTTGGCAAAGCCATTGGATTTTCTTCAAGGCTTTGGGAACTACATTACTAATGGAACATTCACATGAGGGGTTTTTTTTTGCAGCAACTGTTAACGACAACAGCGGACGTCAAAGCTGCTTGGCCGATTGACTCCGCCACGCTGAATTGTGCACGCGGAAACAACTGTTGCTGGAAACGGCTGGATGCAACACGTGGGTGCAATTAGGCTGCAAGAAAATGTTATATTCACATGGAAGACACAAAAAGATCATCGGCTGCTTCTGGGTGCGCATCCTCTTCCAGACACATCAAATCGATTTTGCTGATCCAGCATCCCTGATTCAACTCTACATCAAATCGATTCCTGATTCCTTCCGGATCTCTGATTCAATTCTCCATCAAATCGATCTTTGATTCCTTCCGGATCCATCAAGCAGGTTTTGCACTGGTCTAATCCAGCATCCCTATTTCTTTCCTATCCATCAAATCGATTTTGCATTAGTTATCCAGTAGCAGTTCGATCCATCTTTAAAAATGGTTGATCTAAACTCCATCCCTCTAGAAGTATCTGATAAAGAGGCAATTGAAATTGTCCCGTCAACCCAATTGGATGACCAAGAAGAGGAGATTGAAGATGAATCTGATGCTGAGGAGTTGCAGGTCCAGAATGGCCAAAGCAATCAGAAGCAACAGCTATGGCCTTTCCATGTTGTTGAGAAGCTTATGGAAGAGTACGCAGATGTGAAGCTGAACAAATTAAGAGGGGGAAATTTGCGTGCCAAAGATTACACCTCTGTTGCTGATCGCTTGAATGAAGACTTGAAGACATCATACACAATGAAACAGATAAGTCTTTCCTTCGTAGTCTGTGGGGTTTGTCTGCCGCTACGATACATCATTTGATGGAGGAGATACTCGAAGGCAAATGCTTCCTGACGACGTCTCAACGTTACACTGGCCGTTTCTATTACAAGCAACGGGCAACCGATTTACGCACACTGACCCTGATGCAGAGGGAAGTGCTTCACCATGTCAATTCTAGCAAAGAAGTGCAATTCCTCAGATTCGAGGACTTGTTGAAGTCATTTCCAGTGTTCACAGATGACCATCTACTTGAGATGGCGGGGACGGATACGAAGTACATCAAGGAGAATATCAACAAGACAGCAGTTCAAGGTACATTTCCAGCGGAAATGGTGACTGCTATTGACTATATCATGATGCCGGAAAAGGATAGGGAACAAACACAGTCCAGAAACAGGGTCCAATCTTGCATGAATTCAGGTATTCTCATTGCCTCTGTTCATGAGCATGCTCAGTTGACCTGTGTCGACATGCGGCGCTACAACGAAGATTGGACTGTTTCCTGGTTCCATGATCTGTATGGAAGGGTCTTGGCAATGACGGCCTGTAGTGCGTTTCATCTCATCACACTACTTCTTCCCCGCCACATGCCCAACTGTCTCTACAGCCAAGCGAAGCTCCCGGGCGACGGCCAGATTTACATCGGCACCTACAAAGCCGCTGGATTTAAGAACAAGAAGCGCATCAAACAGCACTAGTACCTTGTCACCGACATCTCGTTCAGTAGAGGTGCCGAGATTCCAGAGGCAAGTCTGGACTTACGTTTCTCATTGCCAGCTCATCCAGGAAAGAATTACATGCCACATTGGACAGTGATAAGGAGGCGGACAAGAAACAACGAAGGCACAGGAGGGAGATGTGCAGGGACATAATGCAGTCAGTTGGGTGCACATGGACGGAGGTGAAGTCTTCCAGCCACAAATACAGGCGTCCTTTGCGTTCTACATTGTGCAGCAACTAGTTCCGCAAGATGGATGCGTGCTTGCCGTCTTCTCAGGTGGTGCATTTTCCATAGTTGTTCTACTGCAGGAAAAGAAGAGCGTGTCCTTGGAAGACGATATGACAGTAAGGTAAGGTTCCTGCAAAACTTCTTCGGCTACCTTCGGAAGTTAGCAACTGTCGAAGATACAGTGGGATATGTTGATCAGGACAGAGGTGAGCCTTTTGGAACAGCTAAGGATATAGCCATAATGAAAGAGGCAGTGCTACCAGAGGACTTAGACGTTATCGTCGAGAAATGGGATGATCCTCAAAACGCCGAGGTTTTGGAAGCGCCGAGGAATGGAGAAACAAGAAGACCCATGGCTGACTTCGACCCATTTGATGATCCTCGATACGCCGAGGCTTTGGAAGCACTGAGGAATGGAGAAACATACGAATCCATGATTGACAAGGTACGCAGAGGTTTAAATGTTTGGGAAAGGGACATTGCGCAGATGGACATTCTTTTCGAGCGCTTGGAAATTTTGAACAATAATCTTGACGGAGTCATGGGTGTACTTGGTTTGATTCCATGCAGGAATCATCAGGGGAAGTAATGGACGCCCAGCGAGATGAGGATACAGACATCCTTGACGAACATCGAGAGTTTTTTAAATGGATTGATTTCATGACTCTGCCTCAACTCAATGTTCTCGGTTCTCCACCTGGGATCCTTCCCTGGATAGAGAGGACGCAGGGTTCCCTTGAAAAAGGGCAACTGTGATTTACATAAGCTTGAAGGTCGCACCAATATGCTACTATTTGGCGTTGTACACAATACTGATGTATATAAAAAATTATTTTTCCATGTAAGTATAATCGCAATTATTGTTTATTTCTATCTCTACATTACCTGGAAATATTGATTTGAAATTAAAATGATGCAGGCACCCTTTGCGAACATCAGGACTATTTTAAATGGGTTGATTTCATGACTCACAGTCAACAACGATGTTCTCGGTTCTCCACCTGGAGACCTTTGCCGGATAGAGAGGACGCAGGGTCCACCGACAACGAGGATATGGCTGTGGGAGATCGACTCGGAAAGTGGTAATGTC
>JAANSK020090242.1:0-16303 GCA_011763485.2 Isoetes engelmannii | reverse complement strand
TTGGTTGCTCCCGGGGGGGGAGGAGAGGGTAACTTTTTCGTATTTGACACTGAGATATGGCTTAGCTCTATGCTTTTTGATCCAACATAAAGAGGGTTGTAGCAATAAAGAGGGTTAAGTCCTTAAGGAACCCATCACAGCAAATGTAGGTACCAAGTTACATTGCATTGTCTATTAATGTGTTCATATAAGACAAATGTTTATATGACAAAAATTTATTACAAGAATGCTCCATCATTGACAAAATAACACTAAAACCAACACAATAAATGCTCAAACAACTAGGGCAACATGACATAAAGTAAATGATCGTTATCATCTCATGTTCCTAGGATTCCAATTGTTCGCAAGGAATTAAAATTAGAAAAACATATTTATTACTTAGTTTAGGAATGATCATGTGGCTGCCATTAAACTTTGTTAAGCAATTTTGATCATATGCTTCCTATGGGTTATCAATTCTTGTTTCATGTACCAAGATACATTGCACTTGTTCATATCTTTGGGTTTTTTTCTTCGGGTTCAATGCATTATCTAAGTTCTATGTAGACATGCCTTTGTTCAATTTTTGTAGGCAATCAAAAACCTGTCAATTATCGGCGTTCTCAAGGTGGCATTATTCCTTTGGAAAATTAGAGCATTTTTGTCCCATATTACTTAACCCACCAATCAAAATTCAATAGAAAGAGAGAAGGAAGAGAAGAAAAAAGAAGGTACTAATGACTTTTGCATCCAACAAGAGCATTTGCCTACAGATGGTGGAAAGAAAGAAACAAAGCAAGCTTGTATAAATAACTAATTATTCAATCTGTCAAGCAGCTTATAGAAAAGAACATGAATAACATGGGATAGACTCCTGAAAAAGTAAGATGAAGAGTTTCTTTGCATGGAATACAGACAAGTGAAGGTCTTCATAATGGTATGCTCGTGAATTGGGGTTCAAGAGTTTCACTATTCCTAGGTTGCATCTTGAGCCAACCATTGATTTGATCTTGGGAATGGTGCAGTAATAACATTATTGAATTTAAGGGCTAGAATGTGGCCACGTAGCTAGATACAATGGTGGTGTAGGTCCCTTGTTCCAAATCCCAAAAGGCATAGTATGTCACAACTTGACAGGTTCAAACCATCTAGAAATAAGGTGTTTGGTGAATTTGAATCCAACAGTTTCTAGTTTCTGATGGATTTGGAGCTGGGGCCAAGTCACGGCTTGACCCTGGCGTTGATTTGATCTTGGGAAAGACGTCCTTTGAGTTTAGGGTTATGATGTTGCCATGTAGCAAGTTACAGTAGTGTAGGTCCCTTGTTTTAAGATCCCACATGGCTTGTCATGGGTGAATTTGAATCAAAGTGCTTAGGATGGATCTAGAACTTAAGGTTTACTATTCTTAGGTTGCGGCTTGGGCCACCCATTGATATTATCTTTGGGAATGGTATTGACATAAACCAATACGAAACAAATTATTGCAAGTTTATGGGAATGGTATTATTTAGAGATTGGGATGCTGTCATGTACCTACTTACAATGGTGTACGCCCTTTGTTTGAGATGCCACATCATAAGTTGTCAAGTTAATGCGGTCTGGAAACGAGGTTTACCTCTCGTGTACGTCCCTTGTTTGAGATGCCACATCACAAGTTGCGGCCTGGAAACGAGGTGTACTGCACGACAAAACTTCTAACCAAGCGAAAAAATTGGGGAGAGGAAATTATGCTATATTATAGGCGCTTTTAAAACCTGTAATTTTTGCGTGCCTACGTGGCCTGTGCCTGTGCCTACATGGCAGGGCCATAATTTCCTCTCCCCTGTTTTTTCGTAGGTTAATGTTAAGGGGCAGGCCATTTTGCGTGGTGCGGACCTGGACCTGGACCTCGACCTCGACCTCCAGCTCATCCATTTGTCCTCAGCCTCAGCCTCAGCCTATAACTCAACCTCAACCTTTCACAGCCATACATTCCGTATTCCTATAGCATCCTTTTTACGGTGCCGATTATACCGTTTCATCAGCTACCAATCTCCACCGTTGGAATTATGGAAGGATGAGATGCCCACACCCAATAGAAAAATCACGATAATATCAACAATAGGAGAGATTTACCACGCTGCGAATGCAGTACCGGTTCATCATTTTTACCCCGTTCTAGATTGTCATATTGCGCTTTCGTGTTTTTGATTGCAAATGGAGCTCCGATGCTGGAAAAAGCAGAGCTTTTGACCCGTGCTTTCCTTGGTTTTTAGAACAGATTGTGCGGAGCTTTCAATTTGCTCTAGTTTACGGTTTTTCTGTTTCGATCTGGTCCGATTGAGGCGCCCATTAAAGGGTTCAGTGCAAAATCGAGGTAAATGGTAAGGCAACGGGCTTTATACTGGATTTTGCTTAGTTCGTTCTTTTGTAACAGGTCTCTGTTTCCTGTGTAACAGGTAGAATTTGATCATGGCATGCCGCCAGTCTAACCGGTAAGGTTAAGAGTACTGGTGGCCAGTGGGTAAGGCCGGCGGCAAGGTTTTGTCCAAGGGTCAACTTGCTTTCCGCTAGAAGTGGAGCTGCTTATAATACCTTCTTTGAACCTCCGGAGCTCTTCCGGCAAGTTCGTTTAGAAGAAAACAGATAGCAGCTAACAAGATCGCCTTTGGACGCCAGATGCAATGGTATTTTTAAATTTGGTACTCAGATGGTGGGTTGTGGCTTTTGGCTAGACGGGTCTTCTACATAAAAGCTTATCCCTCCTTAAGCTCTGCTAAGAGTACTGTAAAATGGAAAGATCTCGCCGAAATAGTATTTTGAATCTTTGTGACGACATATTAGAGAAGATCTTTGAGAGGATTAAAAGGCCTACAGAAAGAAATGCCATCTCTGCTGTGTGCAAACGCTTCAATGTGATAGAAGCTAGGACCAGGCCTCATGTTTTAGTGTACAACATGTATGCTGTGCAGCCCATTCAAGTGGCTGAACGTTTCCCAAATGCCACATCCATGACTATCAAGGGAAACCCTCGACTTGTCGACTTTAATATTCTTCCCAGAGATTGGGCTGGACATGCTGGGCCTTGGATTGATATTATTAAAGTCCACTACAGGCACCTTAGTCGCTTGCGGTTGAAACGCATGAATATCACTGATTCTCAAATTGAGGACCTGTGTATCGGCTGTGGCACGAACTTGACAATCTTGATGCTTGACAAGTGCCAAGGCTTCAGCAGTTGTGGCCTTCAAAATATTGCCAAGTATTGTCGGTATGTTCTCTTTTTCTATTTTTCCTTTTTGGATATATGATGCTGATTGTAGTTGCTGCTATGGGAATGTTATGTTTTTGTGATTGCTGTTTGATAATAAGAGAATATTAGTCTGGTCTTTATTTCGGTCATCTGGGGAATAGAAGGAACATGTTTTGTTGTTGTTCCTTCCCCAAAGTACTAGTTAATGTTACAAGTATGGTCTTGTAATTCCTCTTTGATTTTGTTGCAGAAATCTCACCACGCTGAGCTTGGTGCAATCAACGTTTGATACAGATCCGACCTGGCTGATTAACATGGCCGATTCCTGTCAAAGTCTTGAGTCATTGGATTTATCTCTCATAGAAATAATAGATATTGATGATAAAGTACTTATCAAGCTTGCATCTCGTTGCAAAGTTCTTAAACTGTGGGAGGGTGTGCAACCTGATCACATGCCTGCTGTCATAAATAATTGCACGTCTCAACTCTCTGAGCTTGGGATCGAGAGGTTATCTGGTGTATCACAAAACCTGATGGTTAAGTGCACTAGGTTGGAAGGTTTGGCTGGCATTTATGATTTAAGCGAGGGAGGAATGGAGGCTTTCTTGCCCATTGCGTTGCGAATTACGAAGCTTGATTTGTCTTATGCATCTCTAGCGGAGGCTGAGATAACTGAAGCGATAAGTGCATGCACCAATTTGCAGCAACTCAGGGTAAAGACTTTTAAACATACACTTTTGTTTTCTTCAGATTAATGATATGACTGATATCCCCAGTTTGAAGCTGATAAAAATGACTTGTCTAATTTTTACACTATCAGGTGCTTGATGCGATTGGAGATGGGGGACTAAGAGCATTAGGCAGGTCTTGCAGCAGCTTGCGTCGGCTTGTTGTCGAGAATGCATCAGCTGACGAAGGCGGAATTGTGACACACGTTGGACTCACAGCAGTTGCTCGAGGATGCCAAAACTTGCAAAAGCTTATTTTCTATGCCTCTGATATGACTAGTGAAGCTCTAGAAACACTTGCAGGGAATTGTGTACAGTTACTAGATGTCCGCATTTGCCTTGTATCTGTGCTTGCAGCAGGGAATATGGTAGTTGCTAACTGACACTTTGTAGTAATTTATTTTAGCTTATTGTTATTTTCTGACATAGCATATGGATTTCTTAGAATTACCGAGAACGGAATTTGGACAAAGGAGTTGGGATACTTTTGAAAAACTGCCAATCTCTCCAGCGGTTGACACTTACTCTGGATGTCGGACTAAACCACAGTTACCTTACTGATCGTGGACTATGCCTCATTGGTAAATATGGCAAAAGGCTACGGTTTCTCACGCTTGCTAATTGTGGTACTAGCGATGAAGGCCTTTATGCAATACTTGCTGGATGTGCAAAGCTTCAAAGGTTGGAGCTTAGAAAATCCCCCTTTTCAGATGCAGGTTGGCATATTTTTTGTGTCTATTTTGTAGAGTTTCTTTGCTGCAAGTTGTTGCTGTCATCTTCAGGCTTGTTTAAATCTCCCTCGTATGGGATCTAGAAAGGTCTCAAGGCTTCATAGATCTCAAACGATGAGCATCAGTTTTCGTCCTTCACCTCGTATGAGGTTCTTGGGATTTAGAAAGGTCTTAAGGCTTCATTGGTCTCAACTAATGAGCATCACTTTTGGTCCTTCACCTTGTATTAGGTGTTAGTTCTATAGCACAAATGATTATATTTCAGAAACTGATAAACTGTTAATTTGCAGGTTTAGCGGCAATCGCATTGAATCCAAACCTACACCTTAAGTATTTATTCGTTCATGGTTGTCCATCAATGACCTTGGATGGAGTCAAGATGCTAGCAAAACGAGCGCGGGTAACAAATTCTCATTTCTATGTTGAGCTAATTGGGTGCCGGGAACCTCGTTGTATAGAAGAACATCGAATGAGCTTTCTTGATTCTCCAGAGAATAGCTCATGCACCAGCTGCCCCCATTGGCAGGTTTTGGCATATCATTCATTGGCAGAACCGCGCAATGACAGGCCTCGGTTTATAACACTAGTTGATAGTGATACCGATCATGATTCACCTTCTAGTGGAAGTGGAAGAAGACGTCAGATGGAGTTTGACCTGAACCAGCCTCCAAATGGTGGCGATGATGAGGGTTCAAGTGACTTCAGTGAGATCACATCATCTGACTCTGCACCTTCGCACAACATGACCCTGCGTCTGCCTAGTGATATGATATTCCCTAATCCCAGGCTGCACATAGTTCCACCATTTATGCCTTATGGAACTATGAACTTTGCTTTGGGGTATGGTGGCCCGAACCTTCAAGACAGAATGCAGATATAGTCGATATGTTGCTGCTTGTTCCTCAAGCCTTGACGGATTCTCACATTAAAATGTTACAATTGTATATTAATTTTGTTGCATTATGGCGGGGTTATAATGAAGCTTGACTGTCTTAAGGTATATCCAGATTACATCTGCCATGTTCTCTTTAGCTCGCTATGTAGAGAGCAACATGAGGGCAATTTTTGGTGATGCAGTGTACCCAAGAATGGCAGGTATTTCTTTATAATATTCAGCAGATACAAACAATGAAGTACTTCTGGCGATCACGTAAAGTTTTGGTAGGACTATTCTGCCCATGGACAATCTTCTAAACCTGAATGCAACTGTTTCTTGCTTCAGTTTTGACTCGACGTTCTGCAGTTCTGGGGGTTTTTGCCTTCGAATCTTGAGCTTTTACCCAGCGTTCTTCAGCTTTTACTGATCATTTTGACTGTTTCTTATTTGCAAAGCGGCAGAATAGCTCCTTCCACAAACTTCATGTAACAATAACATCCTTCTTGGTGCTATTTCGGCTTGTCAGATGTGCTGACATGCGTTGGCACATCTTCTACACCGGAATTGCAACAATAAGGATGTTCTTGTACACAGAAAGTGAGTTTATTTCAGGGCTAGATGAGATTAATTAAGCACTAGAGTGATTTAGGAGTTTATCTCAGATCTGGAAGAAAGTTATTAAGACCAAGACAACCTTCAATAGGAAGTACTAAAGTACTGGTGTAGGGGTCTAAGATGGAGGCATGCATTTTCTATCCTTGGATTGGAATTAGGGATATCTTTAAGACCTGCTTGTCCTTTGTTTCTGAATTGCAGGATAAGAAAACCTTTAGCACAGAGATATGCATGGAAGGAATATCAAGGACACATATATTTTGTCCAGGTGTAATTAAATATCTACAGATGGAAACTTGTATTGGTTTTCCCCCTCCCACCGAATAAGAAAGAAAAAAGAAAATATTGATATATGATGGTGACATTGTAAATACAATTTATGGTTTTTTTTTTCACAATTGGCATGTTGGTTATTGATGTGGCACTTATCTATGGCACTATAATTGACGTGGCATTTACAGTTGGTAGTGGGGCAGAAGATGTAATAATGAGTGGAGTTGTGCTAGACTGATTGGCACACAAATCTAGTTGAAAGCATGATTCCCAACTTCTCTACTAAGGCCCACAATCCACTAAATGGCCGTCTACTCACGCTTTTTCACCCTAAATTCGAGAGCGACTATTCCGCTTTGATTTTGGCAAACTCTCAGAGGATCTTGTGTGGGAGTAAAATGTTCAATTGTCGTTTAATTCACATCAGAACTTGTTGAACTGCAATATGTCAAAACTTAGAAACTTTGCTATTGAGGACTTTTACAATTCGTCCTAAACCATGATATGTAGAGTTTTCAATTCACATGCACTTGTTTATGAAAAAAGAGCAAAATATACAAGGGATGATGAGTGGTATACCAACCAATCTTTTTAGTAGATTGTTGAAGGATTTCCTGGCAAATCTTCAATTTCAGTGGTACATGACCTCCAGGTTGCTTCAGGCAACCACTCTGAGCAAAAAAAAATTGCACGGAAAAGTCTCAAAGTTTTGAATTAGAACCGTTTTCCCAAAACAAGAAAACGAACCTCTTGGTTAGATCAGGCACGCATTTCAATGCAAATCCAATTCAAATAGGTGCTCTAACATGCAAAGAAATGTGTGCAAAAAGTCTCAGGAAGCCACTGAAATTTCTGACCAGGTCAAAAATTGGTCAATGACCTTGGCAGCAAGCAAAATTTTGCAGATAGAGTTGTGGACGCCTTTTTCGAGTTTTGATGCTTCTGAGAACAACTACTACCAATTACCGTCAATTCAGCTTGTCATTTTTTGTACCACTTTGAAGCGCTAGGGCACCTCATCAGAATGAATATCGTGTGCAAGAGTATTATCATGCCATGTGATACTGTGTGGCATAACATCTCCTCATGATGTCCTCACGCCCGTCGATCTGGTTCCATATGGTCCAACCACTATGAAATTACCGACATGGAACGATCTGGCACAACTCGAGGGCAAGAGGTATTACATCGTGTCAGGGAATCATTCCATTTGTGTAGTTCAGATCCTATATGGAGGCATCGCCTCACCGGAACAGAGAGATGCCTTTGCTAAAGTGTATGCCTCAAGATCGCAAGGATTCTCAATGGCAACCTCGCAAATACAAAATACATGTGCCTGTCTATCGAGTGCAATGAAATCATTGCCAACACAATATACAGAGAGCCTCTCATCGAAAACTCCAGCAACTGAGACACCAACATCTAGCCCTCGGCTCACCCATGCAAGGCAAGTCCGGCAACTGGCAGTATGTTCTTCATTAATGTCAACAATAGGTGACGTTTTGGTTTAGATCATAGTGGTCGCACTGGTGATTGTCCAGATCAATTTATATATGTTCTCTTTCGTCGGTGAAGCTACTATAGTCTAGCTCCTCATGATCGCGGTCGCGCACCTACTATAGTCTAGCTTTGCTAGATAAAGTTGCAATGGCACTCTTATTGACCTCTTGTAATCACACAGGAGTTCCACGTGGTTGCGATGACTCTCTTAAGGTGAAGGAGCTGAAAGACAAGAAGCAATGGATCTTCCTACCCGAGAAAACCTGGTCTAAGATGTTAGTTGTGGTAAATAAGTGGGTCCAGAAGGGCTTGGCGGACGACCAGCTAATCGTAACTGAGAAACCGACCAAGGACTTCTTCAACAAGAGTTTCCTTCGTGATTAAGGGGTACATCTGCCAGCAAAATAGATCGTCTGATGGACGGACGAGATACTTGACCACACTTGCTACTTGAAGATCACTTCAGATTACACAGGTCGTTTTGGGTACAAGCAACGGGCAACAGATTTAAGAACACTGACCATGATGGAGCGAGAGATGCTTCACCATGTCAATGCTAGCAAGGAAGTGCAATTTCTTAGTTTCCAGGACTTGCTCGCATCATTTCCAGTATTCACAGAAGAGCGTCTACTTGAAATTGCTGGGATGGATCTCGGTTACATCAGGACAATATCAACAAGACTATCATTCTAGGTACACTCCCAACGACCATGCTATCTTCTATTGCCGATATCATGATGCCGAAAGAGGATAGGGAGAGACAACAGGCAAGAAACAAGGTCCAACTTTGCAAGCTAATATTCCCACTGCATCTATTTTGGAGCATGCTCAGCTGATCTGTGTCAATATGTGGGGATTTAGAGCAGACTGGAATGTTTTCTGGTTCTTTGATCTGTATGCAGTGCATTTCACCTGATCATGCTACTCCTTTCCGACCACATGCCCAACTGCCTCCATAGCCAAGCGCAGATCAAGGGTGGTAAGAAGCGCACCAAGCAGCACCAGTACTTTGTCACGGATATCCTGATTTCTAGAGGTGATGACAGAGCTCCAATTCAGGGGGGCAAGTCTGGATCTACGTTTCTCCTTGCCATCTCATCCAGGACAGAGGTACACGATGCCAGCCTGGGACGCACATGTGATAAGGAGACGGACAAGAAAGAGCGAAAAGATGGAATGTGCAGGAGCACAGGTGCATATAGGTAGAGACCAAAGAGGATCACAATAACTTGAGGCATTATCTCGATGCATGCTTCCTTGACAAGCTTTGGGATGATAGAGTTCTAAAATTGGTAAAAATTGCACACAAAGAGCCAGATCAATTCCATGCTTGAGCGGGGTCCACAAGAGTACATCCGGACACATTTAACTATAAAGAAGTGCAGACTCATTGCATCCATTCACACAAATGTTCATCACCTCTGCATTGAAGCCGACCTGATAGTAGATTGTTGAAGGATTCCCTGACAAACCTTCAACTTCAATGGTACATGGCCTCTAGATTGTTTCAGGCAACCACTCTGAGCAAAGAAAAGTTGCAAGGATAAGTCTCAAAGTTTTGAATTAGAACTGTTTTCCCAAAACAAGAAAACGAACCTCTTGGTTAGATCATGCTCGAATTTCAATGCAAACCCAATTCAAATAGGTGCTTTAACATGCAAAGAAAATGTGTGCAAAAGTTTGGTGCGAAAAGATCTCAGGAAGCCACTGAAATTTGCATTTTTGACAAGGTAAAAAATTGGTCAATGACCTTGGCAGCAAGCAAAATTTTCCAGATAGAGTTGTGGATGCCTTTTTTGAGTTTTGATGCTTCTGAGAGGTCTTTAGATGCATAAGGTCACTTTTGCTGAAAATATGGAGCAAGACCCTGAAAGTTCAATTTTGAGTGTGACATGCTTTCTAGAGCAAGAAACATCAAGTTAGATTTTGTAGATTGAGCTTGAGGTGTGATTTTTAGTTTTTGTCAACTTGAGGCTACTCTGACATACCTGCAACAAAAAAGGTGTTAGAATGCTATGAGAAATATTTTTTTAGCTAGAAAAGTGTATAAGACTTAAGAAATTGGAATTTCAAGGATTTAGATCCTTTTTGAGATCTCTTTTTTTTTGAATGTTTGTAGCTTTTATAATAGCAAATTGTGCAACAAAGAGAGATTAAGTTTTTTTTGGATTGCCCCCTGTTAAGGGGCAATTCGTTAGGAAAATGGTGGGTTTTGGGCATCTTGAGGTATATTCTAGCGTATCTAATGACCTAATGGCTAGAATTGCCAGTTGTTTTGTCGACAGTGAAAAAGTTTTTGGAATTTTTCTAATATATGATACAGCCAACGGTTTTTTGCTTTTTTGACGCCCGAAAATCTTTTGACTCGCCGAATTGTCGCCGAATGCTCATTTTGTTCTAATTCTTTTAGAATGCAAAGCCGCAATGGTGGACATGTGATATATAGTTCTAATAATATCCTCCTAGAGAGTATAGAAACTAGAAAGAGAGAGAAACCAGAGAGATAATAGAAAAATAAACTAGAGAGAGAATGCGTAGAGAAAGAGAGAGACTAGAGAGAGAATAACAACAAAGAGAGAAATTAAAGAGAGAAACTAGAGAGAAAAAATAGCAAGATAGAGAAACTAGAGAGAGAATAAAGAGAGAGAGAGAGAATAGAGAGAGATGAACTAGAGAGAGGAACTAGACAAAGAGAGAAACTAGTGAGAGAATAGAGAGAGAGAAACTAGAGAGAAAATAAAAAAAGAGGAACTAGAGAGAGAAATTAGAGGAAGAGAATACATAGCGAGGGAGAGACTAGAGAGAGAAACTAGAGAGAGAAATGAGAGAGAGAGACTAGAGAGAGAATAAAAAGAGAGAGAAACTAAAGAGAGAAACTAGAGAGAGAGAGAAACTGAAGAGAGAATAGAGAGAGAAACTAGAGAGAGAAACTAGAGAGAGAATTGAGAGAGAGAGAAATAAGACAGAAAGACTAGAGAGAATAAAAAGAGAGAGACAAACTAGAGAGAGAAACTAAAGAACAAGAGAAACTAGAGAGAAAAATCAACTAGGTAGAGAAACTAAAGAGATAATAGAGAGAGAAAGTAGAGAAAGAATAAAGAGAGATGAACTAGAGAGAGAATGGAGAGAAACTAGAGAGAGAATACATATAGAGAGACTAGAGAGAGAATAGAGAGAGAGAAACTAGAGACATAAATTAGAGAGAGAAACTAGAGAGAGAATTCAGAGAGAGAGAGAGAAACTAGAAAAAAGAGAAACTAGAGAGAGAGAAACAAACTTTGTTTTGTTACATTATATTGTTTATGTATGTTGTTCATTTTGCCCATGGCATTTTGGGGGCAATCCGTAGTGCTTTGCACCTTGTTTTTTTAATGTTGAAAGGAATCCTAACTTCATTTCTAACTTATGAAAAAACACTATGTGAACTTCAAATACTAACCCTAGCAAAATTTTATGGCTACTCAGCTATAGTAAGACACTTTAATTGACTAACATGATCTCAAACTTACAATGTAAAGATTGTAGATCAGAATTTTTTCACTTAACATAAAACATGACTTAGTTAGATGCTCTTAATATGCAAACGCAAAGGAGAAATTTTACCAAGCTCAGATTTTCAATTGAATGAACATCATACATGATTTGAAAGTTTTTCCAAGCTCTATTATCTTGGGCACATGTTCCATTTCACATAATAGTCAATAATTCATTGTATTTGCATGAAGATCCTTTGAATCATGAAGCACGAATAATGCTTTAAAAAAAAAAAAAAAAGGAACTTTGTTTTGCTTGATTCCAAGCAAATCCGGCATTAATCTTTGTTTTTTTTAACTCGTGTTAGGGTTTGCCATGAAGGATGATGATTGGGACCTCAGGGCTATCATTAGGCAGCCAGATCCGACAAATAAGCCGGATCTTGGCCTGCAAAATTTTTAAAGTTCTTGAAAAACCTTGAAATATCTCACATGCCGAAGTGGAAAAAGAAGCATTGGGTATAAATAGCAAATTCCAAGCTAACTTCTAAAACACGTGCTTTTTCCATGTGGGATTCGACCTGTTGCTGCAGAGGCACCACATGGCGGGGGGTGATTGGTGGAAATGAGGTCTAAGCTGTTCCGCGGGGGGGGGAGGGTAGATAGGACGATTTTCTTATTTTTTGGCCATGGGCACGGTTCCCAAGGAATGATTTTTGAGGGTCAAAACAAGGTCTTTTTGAAAACATTTCAATTCCGCGCTCTACAAGATGGAAAAACAATTCTTGGAAAATGAGCAGTTTAATTTTTTGAATCAATATGGGACTAAATTTTGATGAGTTGGTAAAAAAGAGAGCTGACTTGGCATAGTGGTGATGACATGGTATAAATGAGATGGTGGTGTAGCAGGTGAAATGGTAAGGAATATTTTTTGTAGTCAAAACTTTTTATGAGATGGAAATGAGGTGTATGACACGTGTATGGTGATGTGGATGGCATGTGGTGGTGATGTGGCATCTCTTCATGGTGAGGTGGATGGTGAAACATGCAAATGGCATATGCTCTTAATATCATAGGAAACTTGGTGGTGATTAGGCTTTTTATTGTCAAACTTTGCCCTAGAAAATATGCACCTTTTTCTCTCTAAGTTTTTGCCTATTTTAAAATATGAATGATGAGTGTGTCCCAGTGTGTGAGGTGTTTTGACTAGGAACAATATTTCTTGTCAACTTGGGATTTGGAAAATGGCAATGGTACATGGAATAAGGAGAACGAGATAGAATTTTGACAGAAAGGGGGTCTTGGGAGTTCTAACTCATGCCAAAAAAAAACTAAAGTATAGTCAAATACCATCATAACTCGAGGGGTTTTCCAAACTTTGACTAGTGGTCTTCAAGCTCCAATTTCATGTCTTCTTGAGTGCTCACACTTTGATCCAAGACCTTCTTTGAAATACCTGAATGATGTTCAAACAAAAGTCCTTTCTTGATTCTTCATGTTTGATGTGTTCTAGAGGTCTTCAACGCTAGATGTGTCTTCAATACTTGATATGTCTTCAATGCTTGATAAGTCTTCAATGCTTGACAAGTCTTCAATATCCATGGAGTCTTACTCATGCACATGTATTTCAGGCTAAATGTTAGCTAGCAACACAATGGCTCTTCTACGCTGCCAAAGTGTAGTAGTATGGTAGCATCATGCTAAACAAAAAAGATAGACTGGTCCCCCAGCCTCTTGTGTTTGATATGATATCTCACAGGAGCTCTAAATGGTTGCCAATATAGAGAAAATGGTTGGCAACATGGGATTTATGAACAAAGGAAGCAAGGCTACATGGAGAGAAGGCCAAAAGTGATGCAAGTGATCAGGGAAGCATGTGTAGGATGAACCTGCATTACAAATGAATGTAAAATTAGCACAATGGAGTTCTCATATGGAAGTATGGTGGCAACTAGGTATGAGTGATTGGGAATGAAGGAATAGAAGAGGTTGGCATGGATTTTGGGCGATTTTTTGAGCAGATAATCATGTTATGGATGTAATGGAGGGTGGATCTGCACATGACAAAGCATGAATTAGTAGAATAGGCTAATGTTATCGCAGAGATGGCAACATCACTCTATGGAGATGGAAGAATGGAATGTGAATGATTATGAAGTATGGAAGTGAATGTGGCAGATGCTCCTGCATAGAAGAAATGAACTTTAGCATCATAAACTCGAGCTTGAGACCTTGTACTTGCTGCTATCTGCATGATCTTGAGTGTTCTTCAGTTAGTACAGTAGCAAATATTTGAAAATGCATGAGACACTCTTGAAGTCTCAAACTTGAAGCTAATCTTCTGAAAGCAAACAAAACAACTCTCCTACTACTAACTAAAATGTCTAAACTAGATCTTTATGTTATTTTTTTTTCTTCTGTTTTTTAGTTTTAGCATGACCAGCAACTTGAACTCTAGTCTAATGCCACGATTCTATTGCTATTGCAATAGAACCGACATTCCTTGGATGGGGACGCTCATCATCAGGTCCTCCTATTTATATCCATTTTTTTCTCCTTGTTCCTTATTAGCGTTCTCTTGAGCTATCCTATTGTTTCTGCTTTGGCTCTACTCAGCTTCCCGCCCTCCCTTCCCTTCTTCGCGTGATGAGCTTAGATGGCTTTATATTTGTACTCCGATAGTTCTATTGGACTTTATCTTTGATCACTTACTAGTGCGGTCTGGGGACTTACGTCTTTGATTATGTATTTATTTTTTCTATGTTTCTCGATGTGGCTTTGTAGCCTCTGAGGCAATAACGATCATTCATTTTTTCTCGGAGTGGTGCTGTAGCTTCTGAGACAGCACTAATTGAAAGTTTTATCCCGCGATGGTGTTTTTCACGGACGGTTCCCGATTGGTCTGCTGATGTTTCTTTCTCGGTGTGGCCCTGGAGCCTTTGAGCTTTATCCTACTTTCTATATTATTGCGCTTTGGCACGCGCCCTTGCTTGAAGCTCCTAACTTTCTAATGGGGCATTCTCCTTTTCAGAGTCTTCAATGCAGGTTACTTCTTGGAGATCTCTCGGTTGTTGGAGGGCGATGTGACGACCATAGCGCCGGGTCAAGATTCCTCCTTGGGGATATCTTACCATCGTGTTTGTTTTACAATGTTTCTCGACTGATGCATGCTAGGGGCATTCCTCGACGATGAGAAGCTATCGCCGGTTTTCTTACGGTTGACTCACGTTTAAGCAGCGGGTGGATCAGATTTTATCTTGTTCGTTCCATTTTCATTGTGCTCTCGATGATTGTCTAGTTTCGGAGCATGTTTATCAAAATTTCATTTCTTCTACCCCTGGTAGGGTAATCAATTTGTACTCAATGATTTTACAAAGCTCAATGAGAACACCGGCCTTGTATCTCAGGACCTATCTAATGCAATCTATGTACTAAACACAAGTTAATCTTACTCAAACAAACTCAAGGCAACATGATGTTGCCAATACCTCTTCAAATGCAAAATGTTGATGGGATTTGGATGCCCTTTATCTTCAATAACAGAGCTCAGCTAATAAGAATCTTTACCTGCCACACCAATCACTTCAAATGGACCTTCCCATAGGCCCTCAAACTTGGCTGCACTGTTCTCACTTGCTTTGCTCCATTTCAACATTAATTTTCCATCTTTAAGTATGACTTGAAGCTTATGAGCAACCTTGAAGGCTGCTATATCCTTGTCTTTTTTGATAAGTATGGCATTTTCAGCCTCAAACCTGTGCTCCTCCAATTAAATCATCAGCCTCACACATCTTTCTTTAAGTGCATCCTCCATCTCCAAATTAATTTTGTGTGCCAATCTCAAAGAGGGTAACTCTAGCTCTATTGGAACAATGGGTTCAATGCGATAGACAATGCTGAAAGGAGTATGCTTAGTGGCTGTCTTGATGGTGGTTCTATATGCCCATAAGGCATCATGAAGCTTCACATGCCAATCTCTCTTAGAGATGCTAATGGTTTTCTTGAGAATAGATCTAAGTACCTTGTTTGTAGACTTGGCTTGGCCATTTCCTTAAGGGTAGTAAGCTGAGCTTTTAGTGTGCTTGAATTTGACAGTCAAAAGCAAAGTGGCAATGGCTTCATTCAAGAATTGACTTCCCGTATCAGATATGAGCTTGAGAGGAATGCCAAACCTTGCATAGATATTTTCATTGAGGAATCTTCCAATGGTCAAGGCATTAGCTTGTCTGAATGGGACTGCTTCAACCCATTTAGTGAAATAATCAGTAGCAACAAGTATGTATTGATGTTGTCTAGATAATGGAGGGTCTATGGGACCTATGAAGTCAAGTCCCCACACTTGTTGGATATGTGATAGTAGTAAGAGGTGCTGGCTGCAATATTCTCTTGCCAAAGATGTAGCATTTGTGGGAACACTTGGTCATATTATAACAATCTTTGAAAAGAGTAGACCAATAGTAACGTGACTTTGAGATCTTCTTGGTTGTTGTATTGGCAGCAAAGCAGCCACCACACACACCTTCATGGCAAGATTCAATGACCAGCTTGGCTTCCACCTTGTTTACACATTTTAGCATCTTTCCTTCCTTGTTAATTCTGCACAAAACATCCTCTATCAGCCTGAACTTGTTGCATTTTTGTTTGAACCTCCTTTGCTGAGTATTCAAGTATTCGGGGATCTCATCATGCTCCAAGTACCTTCTAATCTCTTCTTGCCAATCTATCTTTTCTACATATGACACCATAAAGTTAGTATCAATGCTAGAATCACTCTCAACCAAACCTTCTTCATCCTCCAGTTTAAAAAGCACTAATAACGGGTGCCCGGCGTTGCCGGGCATAAATACGATTATATTGTAGATAGCTATGAAGTTGTAGATATCTATACAAC
>JAANSK020090131.1:0-16306 GCA_011763485.2 Isoetes engelmannii | reverse complement strand
ACTATCAACTGTAATGACCCATTACCACCAGCTTCCACCTGGGTAACCAACCACCACTGTCAGCACCTGCTCCATAAGGAGTGCTGTTTGCCCAGCATTCCTACCTGCAAAATCATCCAGCCCCTCCATAGCCACTACTATATCCAGAAACTGCAGCTCCACATCCTGCAGCACCACTATAGCCACTGCTACCATCTGCAAAACTTACCCAGCAACTCCAAATACTGCTGCACATGAGCAGCCTTGCTTCTCTGTCCATCCAGGCATTGCTGTGTAGAGTACTAGAATCTTCATTGATGCCACCTTGCTCCATTTCATGTTGAACGAATTATTTGACAACAAATGCAAGGAAGATACATGCCCAATGCCCCTGCTTTATCAAGCCCTCTTTATCTCAATTCATCAATATGCACGTCAACACTACTGCATTGTCTCTTGCAAGAAAGAATACTTCCTAGTTCACTCTTCCTTCTAGCCCATGTACAGTCCTAACCCAGTCATTTATTGGAGAGGACATCACAGCAACCGTCATGCCAACGATTCTGACAGAGGAAAGTAGACTTTCAAGAACTTGAATTTCTTCAAGGACTTTGAGAAAGTCACCATCTCAGGACCCCAATCAGAAGTTTCTCCCTTCAATATTCCTGTAAAGTTTCTCCTTTCCATCAAATATGGCAACAAGCACAATCTGGGTAAAAACTGTGTTGCAAAAGAACCAACATATCTAGCACCCTAACAATTGTGATGCCCAAAATTCCACGCTGCCAAGACGTGAGATCCTGATACATCTGCAACCGCAATCTCCAAATGCTTCATTTTGTCATTCACGACCAACTATTGTCGTCTCTACCAAGAGAACCCTTGGGATCTCGCTTTACTTGGAAGGTTGCAATAAATCAGTGCTTCAAGAGTGGAGCCGAGGAGAAAGACAGATCGAAAATATGGACCTCCTAAAACACAGAGTAAAAGATCCTCATGGCTCAAGAAACAAAACTGCAAAGAGTTCATGGAGACGATCAATCGAGGCAAAAGGACTTTGCAAGTGAAATAAGAAAAATGTTCAGAACGCAAATTTAGGCTGGATACGGAAGACAGGCAATCAAAAAAAGATTATGCAAAGCGGCTTAAGCGATCTTCTTGCGTGATGTGGGCCCATAACCTGTTGGAAATGCAAGATCTGTTATGAAATGCATCACAGAGATCATCATCGTCATGTCCCGAATAGGGCTCGGGACCACACCCATATTAGATAATCCAAAGATCACATCAGGCCATAGCTCGGGAAGAACTGATCAAGAAGCCGATAAATCACGGACCATATCCATGTGTGTGTATATAGAAGGCGTCTGCAACGGTCATATCTAATCTTGGAAAGCTGCTCCAGAGGTTGGTTGGAACTCCGAGATTCCAGCTGACCATATATTCCAACAATGCTGGGCTCCAAAACCAAATAGAAAAAATGAATTTTGAAGAGCTGTGCATTACCTGGGCAAGTGCCTACGGCGGCAACTGTGCCAGTGCGCGACTCCGGTGAACAGCGATTAACAGCAACGTGGTAAAAAAAAAAAAAAGGGCAAATTGTAAAAATACCCTTATTTCTTTGCAAAATTATGAAATTTGCCCTATGTAAGGAAACAAAGTCAATGCAACATTAATAATGGCCAATGACTTACAAACATAACATTAATGAGTATTTATGATGACTCTTGTAGCTGGAGCAAAGATAAGGGATGCCAATAATGTGTGGCAGTATTCTAACGCAGAGTGAATGCTACAACATGAATGATGTAAGGACCTTGAATGTAATGATGTTGAGCGTCTACCAGACAAGAACGATCAAATTATAGACTCCCGATTTGGGTTAGGGTCCCAAGATTGGAAACCTCCCTAATTTTCTTCACGTGGAAACTTCCTTAGGTCTTGCAAGCCTAGGGAGGTTTCCAATTTTGCTAACCTCAGGAGGTTTCCATAAATTTTAATTATAATAATATTTTGGGAAAATTACCTAAATGCCCCTATAGTTTGCGTATTTTACCAAAATGCCCCTCGTATATTGATTAATTCCCAAAATGCCCTTGGTCAACAAAATACCATCGTATTTTGACGTATTTACCTAAATGCCCCTCTAAGTTTCATGAAATTACCTAAATGCCCCTCTAACTTTCATGAAATTACCAAAATGCCCCTCGCATCCTAGAAATAAACACAGTAGCCAATAATTTTGATATAACGATGCCATTTTTAAGAATTGAACATACAGTTTAAACCAAAAGAAGTAAATCCTTTTGAAAATATTCCATATAATGTGTCATGCTGGTGGTGCACGACAACTACGGCGGTTATGCCCAACTTCTTGGCAGTTTTTACATCGTAATGCCCTCTTTTGTGAGCCACGATCCTCAGTGCGGATGCGTCTCTTCTTCGGACGCCCTGGTTGACGACGAGCCTCCGGCGGTAATGTTACATCTTCATTCACTTCATCATCAGAAGAACCAAGTACCACAGGGTAAACCACACCTCTATAGGTGTTCAAATAAGAAGCCAAAGTATACCCAGGATGGCTATAATCCTGACCACGATCTCCTTTCTGCAATATTGAAAGCAAACGATATATTTAGGAATTATAAAGCTTCAAGAAATGTAAAATCTCACCTTAAATTGCTAGAAGATGAACCAATAAGCATTAAAGAATTGCTGCAGTGGATAAACAATGAATTGATAAACAATGAAGAAATTTTGCAAGAAAAAGTTCCATGAAAGAAGCTTTATTCTTACCTGATGTCACTTGGAAGAACAAGATCCAAAAAGAATGCTCTGTGATTGCTTCACAAGCACTAAAGAATTACTGCAGTGGATCCAAACTGAAGGTTTTGCAAGCAGTAGGAATTCCTGGACAACTGATAACCAAGCAAAAAAGCACAATCGATAAACAATGAAGAAATTCTAGAGAAAAAGTTCAATGAAAGAAGCTTTATTCTTACCTGATGTCACTTGGAAGAACAAGATCCGTAACCTACGGGACCTTGAAGTTTCCTAAGATTTCAAGATATCTTTTTTAAGGTATTTTTACAGTGTTAGTTTCTGGCGGCGATCTACTGGCGCCGCCAGGGTTTCTTAGGGACCTCTGCTTCACGATAGAGGGCAAAGCAAGCGATAGAGGGCAGATCTCTCATTCTGTTGCGCGATAGAGGGCAAAGCAAACGATAGAGGGCAGATCTCTGATTTCGGGTCTCTGTGCAGACTTTCTCATGCCCTGTGCAAGCGCAGCTCTGCCAGGGAAGCTCTGTCCGGGAAGCTTGCTCGGTTCTATCTCTTGGAAGCTTTGTTCTGCAAGCTTTGTTCCAGCAAACCAGCAACATTTCTTCGCCATAAAATCAAGAAACGAGGTAAGTTTGCGATGCGAAACAAGATTAAAAGAATTTTCGAGTTTCTTGAAGCTTCACCAGAACTTACCAAATCGCCTTCCATTGCCATCAAATCGCTCCATTGCCTTCCATTGCCATCAAATTCCTTCCAAATCTTCTCTCTGCTTCTGTTGCGCAATGAAAGATGATGTTGGAAGGGAGTTTTGGGTTTCTTGAAGCTTCGCCAGAACCAAATCGCCAGAACTTACCTGAAATCAGAGATCAGCTTCAAAATCGCCTTCAAATCGCGATGATCTGCTTCTATTGCATGATGCAATCCCTTGCAACATCGCAGAAGTTCAGAGATAAGGAAACTTCAGGCCCCGTAGGTTACGGAGGGAAACTCCGGTCGCAGGGCATTTCTGGGAGAAACTGGCCCTGGCGGCGGCGCCGCCAAGGCTAGTTTCTCCCAGAAACTCCCTGCTCCCGGAAGTTTCCCCTTCCAAAAAGAATGCTCTCTGATTGCTTCGCAAAAGCTCCTGACAAAAGAATTCACCGGTTTCTGATGCATGCAAGTTTCGGCTGTCTTGCTTGAAGATTTCGACTACTTTTTGACCAATTTCTTTGACGATTCCTGCTGCTATAAGGTTCTATCAGGCTAATGCCGACAAGTTCTTTCGCTGCTCACTTTGGAGGGAAAAATCAGGAAGGCAGTGGAGTTCCGTTGATGTGAATATCAGGAAAGTTTTAGTGAAATTTTAGTGAGGGCATTTTTGGTAATTTCATGAAACTTAGAGGGGCATTTAGGTAAATACATCAAAATACAGTGGTATTTTATTGACCAAGGGCATTTTGGTAAATAATTAAAATACGAGGGGCATTTTGGTAAAATATGTAAACTATAAAGGCATTTAGGTAATTTTCCCTTTATATTATAAGCATATATTTCAGAATTGAAGGCTTATATTTACCCAATAACAAAATGGCCCATTACCGACGTGAGTTAGCAATATCCGTTTATCTTTGCAACATCTTTAGGGATAGTCGTCCAGTGGTACCACTCGTTTCTCAATCTTCTGCCTATTATATCCTTGCCATATTTCCTAAATTGATAAAGGCGTGCTTATCAGTTTTCAAGCATTCCCGGTGCTTCTCTGTTCAGCCCTTCATTTTGTATTCTTGAGAACAAACCTGCATATCATGCCGAGCTTTTATAAACTGAACATAAAACTGCCCAAAATCCAAACATAACATAAACCGAAATAGATAGATCAGCAGGCACCTGCAGCAAGTTCTAAAATTCTTGTTTCGCCATCGAAAGGTCTTTCGTCTCTTCCTAAACTGGTTTCATCTTCGCTTGAACAATTGTCATCAAAAGCCCTTTCCTCTCTTGTGCCCCCAGCTTGTACTTGATCTTCAATATCAGTACCCAGATAACATTTGATGCCAGTGCCCATAATAGCATTTAAGTCTTCTGGTCTTGTGACTACATGGGTAGATGGCATTGCCTTCTCTCTTTTCTCAATAGATAATTCTTGTAGGGAAGACTGCATATCTGCTTATCACTATGAATTATCACATTACAGTCTGCCCGATTTTTATAATGCAAGCAACACAAGAATCAAAACTCTTATATGGCAAAGTTTCATTAAAATATACATGATCCCAAGAAAAATTGCTACCTGACTTTTCCTTATATAATGTTTCGTGATGTAGTCTCTGTTTTGGTTTCTGCATTTGTTCCTTGCCAACGTGGCAATCTGAGACCTAACAAATGACCAAATCAAAGTGGTGGAATTTCATTCTCTTATATTGGAAATCGTTCCACAATATGTTACCTGTGGACGCTTGATGACTAGTTTATCCTCTTCTTCAAGCTCCAACGACTTGCTGAATTCAATATCTGTAGAGTGATGATTTGCATTCACAACATAATTCAAACCAATGTACATTCGTTAGGAATACGTCCCAATTTGATTTTGTGGCCACATGCAGGTATGCCATATGCATTTGTACGCACCGTTGGACATGCTTTCAATCCTCTTCTGTGGGTGCGCGTCCTTCGAGCTGCTCCATATACAACAAGGTGATAACGCAGCAGCTAATCTTGCTTCATGTCCAGGTGAAGAGAGTAGTGTGCTAGGTGTAGTTGGTGATGATGATGTTGAGAGAAAAAGTTCTGATGAAGATGAGGACGATGAGGAGACTCGAACCTGTAAATCCACCTGGACTTCCTTTTCCAATCCACTGACTACCTTCGTTTGTGTGCATATAACCTTTGCTTGCATACCTGAGGCATTAGGCCCAGCAGCTGGTTTATCTTGGACGTTATTTGGCATGTTGGGAAATACAGGCAAGACTACAGGGAATGCAGGAGGTACACGAAGAGGAACACTTTGTTCACCAGATCCGGGCTGCATAGAAATACTTTGCAGATCTGTATATGATTTGTCTTTGATGTTTGATGTTACTAGCATGTTCTCTTTGTTTCGTGGAGTAGTTTGTGTTGATTCTTCCAACTTTGCAGAGGACTTTCTGAACAATTTTCTGCACGGAGTTGAAACTTGTATTTTACAATTCTTGTAATAGAAATTATTATTCAATTTATCTCTTTACCAACAAACCTTCCATTATTTGAACCAGTGGCATTAATAGCAGTCTCGCGTTGATCCTCGGCCAATATATTTTCTAAGACCGTTTCTAATAATGTCCTTTTCATAACCTCATCTTCGAGGTTCTTTTGGGCAGATCTCATTTGGTCCATAAGCAGCAATCCTTCTTGTAAGTCTTTTCCAAGAGCTTTTGGCCCCTCCTGCGGTCTAGCTTCTAAACTTTCAACAAATATAGTTTCCTCCCTTGTAACATTTCCTCCAGCTTCATGGAGTTCCACACTGTTGATAGAGACATCTTCAATGGCCATCCATTTTTCATGTTTTTTCTTATCCCTACCAGCTTTAATGTCCTGACCAGTATGACAGCTGGGATCTAGATAGAAAAATGGTTTAGCATGTTAATTCTGATGCCTAATGGTGTTACTTGTTTTGATCATCATTTGTAAATTTTAAATACCTGCTGCTTGATATCGAGAAACTTTCTGCCCACATCGTTCTTCGCTCCTCTGCATGTACTTCAATTTTAAGTTTATCTGTGGTTTTCTAACTGGACTATCCTCCTTCAGTAGTTCATCCCTGTCGCCACCTCTTTTCTTCGGGAGTCTTCGTCTTGGTAATAGAGGGGAATCTTTCTTAACCAATGGTTCGGACGCCTCAGGTACCCAGTTTAGAGACTTACACATATTAAAAATCGAGTCAGGAGGTCTGACACTTTTACGTTTCAACATCGCATGGAGATTATGATGAGGCTTTTCTTTTCCTCCCGCTTGTGCACAAGTATGCTTTACTTTAGCACCTGACATTCTCTCAACCCAAGGTGGAATTTGTTCCTTGGTTTTTTTGTCATTTTCCACAGATATAGTAGTTTTCCTCTTAAAATGCATTTTCCTATTTCTTGAATTATGTCCACCGAGTGGAGGATATGAGGCAGCTTCAACAGTCTCCATTGATCTTATTGGAATCGAAGGGTCTAACTTCTCCAAGCTTGAAAGAATAAAGTTGTTTTTTGCTTTTCCTAAGAGAGGTTCCAGGGCTCGATGCCGCTTGTTTCCTGGTTCCTTATGATGAGAACGCTCAGCAGCGCCTCTTGCTTCAGAACCCTGCGTCAACCTGGAAATAACTTTTTGGCCATCTTTAATCTCCTGTAAATGGCTATCATGTCAGAGAGCAAGCACAAGTTGGCAAACATGGCAGCGCATTGTAAAAGAAGATACCCGTGGTTATACCATTAGAGGGCAAAGAAGATTATGCTCCACACTCTTAAGAGCTCTAAGATTGTCGGGTTCCCTATTTTGCAATATAAAGCCCTTATTATTGTCTTTTAAAGTGTCTACAGATATCTGAATAATAACCCAGGACGCATAAAAATTAACATTATAAATGCCAGACTCTTCTAATTCTAAGTTTTAACCCGAAGCAAACCAATTTGATCAACCCTTCCTAGCAATGATAATTTAGGATGCATCTGTAGGACATCATTATATGATGGCATATTATCATTCCTCAGTTGACGCAACTCTAGATGCTTCAATTTCCTGTAACTCGTGGTACTCCATATCAGTTTTGCAATTGATATGAGCATATCATGTTCTCACAAACCACGCCATTCTCCTTTGATCGCAATCTCTCTATCCTGATCTGATTGGAGTTGGGATCTATCAAAATATAATATTTTCCACCATCATTCACCTTGCATCATCCTCTACTCCATCTGGCCAGCACCAAACTTGAACTCTAGCTAGATTCAGGTATCATCTTGGAGAGAAGAGGTATCCAAAAGCAGAATCATTGGTGCTTTCAAATCGTTTCTGACAATTTTATTTCCATCCATTTTGCCAGCAGAGACATAATGCTTTGGAATGATAAGCAATTTTTGCCAAACGCTTCAAGAATTTTTAGAAATGCTAGTATGCGCCACTGTCATATTTCAAGATCAGAGATGGCCAAGGGCACAACATAGCTTGAATAATCTCACCAGAAACATCAACATTTGTAGATGGCTTGAGAGAATCATTTACTCCCTAAACCATCTTTTAGCATATCTTCCATGGAAAGCTCAAAAATGGGCAAATACGACAAAAATTTCGTACTTTATCAGATGATCTGATACCAATTGCTTAATTTCTCGTTTTCAGTAAGAGATCCTGAATCGGTTGGTGGTGAGTACGAGGCTTAAAAGGGTATCTTTGGCCATCCAATATCGGATGCATCTCATGGAATAAAGAACTACTATTCAAAGTCCCCTTTTTCTTTCAAGCGTTCAACCATCTTAGAATCTCCAGACATGAAATTTCATAATCTGAAATTAGAATACATATACATGACTTATACATATTCAATATCCTTTTGCAAACAACTACAGTTTGTACTTACAAAGTACTGCTTCCATCCTCGATGATGTTCAATTTTCATACGTTCGTCTCCAAGGTCCTGTAAGTCCTGGAGAGGGTATAAAAAAACTCACAAATTGGAAGCAGCAAATCAGTTATTTCATGCTGGAAAAAGGGATGAGCACATAAGTAAAAAGGAAAGGTAGTCAGTGAAAATACCTGATACATCTTATCATAATCAAAATTTTCTCCGACAGACTTTAGCACAATCTTCCTTGCAAAATCCAGTCTTATTTCATGGTCCTTCATTATCTTTTGCTCATTGGCCAGCTTCATTTGTGTACATTGAGTTATAAATTCAGGAGGATATGCTGTATTAGTCTGTTCATCATGAGAACTGGACTCTTTGTGGTCCATAAGAAGGCATATAGCATCTGCAAAACTTGCTGCCGCATCAGCGCGACGTTTAAAAATAACTTCTTGCACAAGATCCTTATGAGTAGTAGGCAGTTCCTGTAGATAAGAAGAGATGTTGAACCCGAGAGAGACAAAAGAAGCTATATGGATTAAACAGAAAAAAGCCTAACTGACTTATGAAGTCATGTCAGCCTTGACACCTGCCATAAGATGAGGACATAGGACACATATTTCCTGGTCATTTTGTGCTTCCATATAGATTCCCCCTTAGAGATAATGACAGACAAAATTCCAGCACCCATCATCTTGTCTCTCCCCCAGAAGCCGATACCTCTTTAAGACCAAATGCTCTTTGAAACAAATGACCTGATAGCCTGCTAATGGTCAGCAAGCTGATATCGAGTTGAGCAGCCCAAAAAGACAGGTCATGCTGCTGATATTATGGACCACTCTTCTCTTAAATGCCATGGGTGCCTTAAGAAAGCAGATACTTCATTATACATATTTCCCCATCAGTATCACTATGGAACTTGGTTTTATTCTATGTTCTATTTTGAGCTCTAAAAGCTTTGAAATTCTCAAGGACTTCAGATATGAAGTACAAAGGAGCTGAATATAAATAATTTGAACTGGACAAGGATGTTCTGGGCACTTACCATGAGGATAAGCATGACAATCTAAAAGACAGGCTATTTAGCATTGTCTTGTCCATAACACAAATGCCAAAACTCTTTATGAATCATCTTCCCAGCAACCAAACTCTGCTCACTAACACCAGAACTTTCAAGCACACCTTTACCAACATATCAGTAGGTTCCTGCAATCAAAGGATTTTGAGCAAGCGGAAAAGCTTACCAGTACCAGCAATGTGAGGCCACGTACCCTATCTATTAGAAAGATCTGTCTTAAGTCTAGAGCGATACATATCACTATCAAGATGGAACATTACATCTCTCTTGCCATGTGATTCTTACCAAGTCCTACCTTATCTGATTGATAGTAGTTGATGAAGATCAGAAGAATAAAATCCTGAGTATCAACACCAGCCATTAAGTATCTTTGTCATGCAAGTTTGTCCAGTTCTTTCCTGTATATGTCCCGCAGGGCGCTTGTAAAGGTTTTGGTTTCAAATAAGCTTCAAAGTAGCTACACCTCAAGGAAAAACATTCCCTTCAACTGTATTGTGGGCTATCTCATATATAATGAATAAAAATATAGTTTGCATGGACTCTGAACACCATATTGCAAAAGATACTGCATCAGACGTGTTCTGGTCTATTTCATAATGGAGGAAGAAACAAGTTCACTTGGACTTTATCATCAGTGGGACACAAATGACTCATACTATATAGATATAGTCGATTCTGCGATGAGGGACCATAAGGATGGCAGTCTGTAAACTTTTCATATCCAAGGCGTGGCATTGAAGAGAACATATGAGATGAGTGTGATGCTGTAGCAACCCAGTTTAGTTATCTACAATGTCATAAGGTATCCTTTTTTTGACAGCTTCCTGTCCTTGGACATTCTTTTACCAGAAGTTTCTGAAACTCTGGCACCAATCTCATAGCAAGGCTGGGATATGGATTGTTTTTATACCTTCTTAAACAAGCCAGGCTGAAGAAAAGAGTGTAAATACTCTTCCGATTTTCGCTCCAAAAATTGTTCTCTAATGCCAAATGGGAAGAAGTTTCACTAACAAAATCTATTGATGTTAGAAAGAAAGTTCTTCTAATTATCCTAGGTTTTGCTGATAAACTTGAAAGACCCTTATTTCCGTATCTTGTCCTTTTCTACCACCTTTTGATGAATAAAGGAGTCCTGGAACTTCAAGAGTTTTTCAAGTCCTTGTTGCTAAAACCCTTAAGCATACCTCAGCTGTGTCTGGATGTTTATCACCAACACATCCCAGCATCCGACATCCATGAAGGATGCTCCGTACCTTTTGGCGACAATTCTGGAGGAAGTTGTCGTCTAAAGGAAGCCGGGCTTCTCCTCCACTCTCGTTAAGAAATAGACGTTCGCATTCAATGTGTGGAAAGCAAATGGGGACTTCAGACTCGGCCTTAATATTCCCGTCTGCCCGATGGAGAAGGGTGCCATCCCCTGGTAATGTATCCAGCTTCTGTCCACCTGCCAGGACACTGCTGTTTGTAGAGCTCTTTTGCATCCAACCAGTTCTCATATAACTAACCAATCCCTTTCCATCAGTTTGTAAAGGTTCTTGAACAGTGTTTGTTGACACTTCTTTGGTCATACTTAGGTCTTGAGCCTGGCAAGCTTCATCAGCAACCAATTTCTCGTGGTGTTTTATCCGGCCATCAATAGCATTCTCATTCGCAAGTGGACTCTTTTGTATTGACTTCTCTTCATATTGAGTAAAGGCTTCCTTTTGAGGCCTTCTAAAACGAGGGCTAGCTTTGCTATTTGTATCACCTGAATAGAGCTCCCCAACAACATTTTCCAAATATGTCTGTGCATCAAGCATTCCCATATACTCAATGTGTGCAGCCCTGCAGGGTTTTCCACCCTGCATATTATCTGTCTCCCGTTTCTCTTCATCCAGTTTCTGCAGTAAATGCATAAGTGCATGAGAAGATATACAATAGACCATCAAGATAAATGAAGAAAATGAACCAACATTCCTAAAGATGCTATGAAGAAATGCTACACAAATTTGCAACTGAACCTTTATGATATGTTTGATCTTAGTTGCCAATCTCTTATTCGTTGCAGTAGAAGAACCCATTCTGTTACAGTTATTTGTAGTCAGCCAAGATCTATGTGATTCGGCTTCTGCCTGGATACCCACTGATACACTTGCTTTCCGTTTCTTTGGAGATGGTGTGCTATGCCAAAGTCCATCTGATGAGGTTTGACTTGATCCCTTGTCATTCCTGTCAATGCCATCTAAAGAAGAATGTGAACTACAAGCTCCTTTATGATCCGCATTAGCAGACTTGAATGTCATTTCACTAAACTTATTTTGAAATTTGTTGCTTGTTGCAAAATAAATAGAAGCATTTTTAACATGTAGATTGATTGCTGATGCGCCAGTTGCATTAACCTCCCTACATAGTGGCTTCTGATTTGAAATACTAGTAGAAGGTCCTGTCCTTGGAATGGTATTTTCTTTAAAGATAGTTTCAAGCCCCTGATTTTGCTTTGATTCTGGCACTAGCAGCCTGTTTGGTACAAAACATTGCAAGCTGCACCTTTCACTTACTGAAGCTTGTTCTCCTTTACCAGGAACAGGAATAATTTTGTCCTTTTGGCACTTGCTATCCAAATTAATACCAGAAGAGCCGTCAAGAGCCAAAGCAGCTGCAGCTCCACTACAGGTGACTAGTACTTGACCCATATTTGCTGTGAACAACGTGGTTGCTGTCATCCTTGGCCTTCCTTGAAGGGCTTCACATGTTCCCCCTCCTTCAAAATGCCCAAGATTCTTATCCAACTCATTGCTTGTGCAAATCTTGCAAGCTTCAAGCTTTTTGTCTGCCTTTTCTCTCGATTCTTCTTCCCAAGTTTTCTCATCTACTTTTCCACTTGGTTCTTCCTCAGAAACCTCTTTCCCAGCTTTCTCACAAGCCCTAATCTTGTTTTCTGCCTCCTCATTTGGTTGGACAAAATCAATACTTACCGGTCTTGATATGTTGATATCATGCTTAGAACAGGAAACAATACTTAATGGCCTTGATATGCCAATCGGATGCTCAAAATGGTTACTTACGGGCCTTGATGTATCAATTTGATGCTTAGAATTAGAGCTACCATATTTAGAATTTGGTAACTTGCAAAAAGATAAACTCAATGAAGAAGTTACAGAATCTGAAGAATCCCAAGTGGTATCTGTCTGTTCAGTGTCTGATTTTTCAATGTGGTTAGCGTCAGAAACGCAAAAGGAAGATTTTATTGAGCTTATCTCTTTTTTAAAACGCTGTCCCTCAGCTCGAAGCTTTTCCAACCCTTTCAGTTTCGATTCTCTGCCCCTGCCATAATTTCGACATCTTCAATTTGTGAGCTAAAAAACCTAAATTACATACAGAAGTACGTTGCTCTGGATTTGCTCATTATGCATGCAGAAAGACAGAATTACCTCATGAATCAGCCGTATTGCCCCCAATGCAGAGAATAACAGATGCGTTGCAGAGAAGTAGCTACTTCTTGCCACCCGAAGTCTTTACATTTTTTTGCATGCAGCTATCTTGGCCGTTTCTTTATTTCAATTCAAATACATTATTCGCCTGGGGAATATTTTCAAAGTTGTGATATGTTACGACTGGGATTGTTTGAGATTGCTTGGGATTTTCTTGGATTCAATCAACACTTACACGGTAGCGATTGCTCTGGCACTTGTGTGCACGGTGGATAGGCTACCTTCAGTTTTGGGCGTTTTCACGGGCAGCAGGCAGTGGTGGCTGAAGCAGAAGCAGTGAATCATACATAGTGTCTTGAGGTTATCATCCTGCAGCAGGATTTTCCTCTCTGGTTGCATCCGAAAATGCTTTAGCAGATCCTATCCAAGTGACGAGTAGACAACTGCTTCTCTCAGGTGTAGCGGCGCCTTTTCTCTACTTCGTTCAACAAGAGGCGAAATGAAGAAGAAGTGCCAAGACATATTATCAGACATAACGCTGGCATGCTTCAATCTTCTCAGGTACTTGTTCAACCAATATTCTAGTGAACTAAACAACAAGCCAGCATCCCATCTCATTTGTCGGTTATCATATGATCTAATCATTGTTTACTTTGTTCTAAGTTGGCTTTCTTGGATGTCAACGAGACAGGAAAACGTGGCTTGCAAAGGGTAGATGTGAAAGACTATGTCACTAACAAGAGGGCGATATGTGTTTCAGAAATACATGGTGAGCTATATGGGCGATACAGTCCCTTCTATTTGATTTTGTGTCAGGTCTTGAGACTGATCTCTGTAAAATATATAGTTGAGCATGTATTACAGCTACATGCACCATGTACAAGCCAAATGCCATATCATCTATAATTTCTCACATCTCATTCATTGAAAAAGACTGGGCCAAAATAATTATTCTAGATATGCTAATGTCAACAAGAAAGCAACGAGTTTCTTTTGTAGCTTTCTCGCATAACCATGAGATTAATTGATGTTTTCTTCAATCCATCTATTGAGACTAAGCAAAAATATCTAAGATAAAAGCTCGCTGATATGTAGTTACCATTTGTGGCATTCTGCTTCCCATTTAACGTGTACTTATTTGGAGCATGAAGAGCTGATGACATAGCATTGATGCAGGATATGGCCTCTGAAGGTGCTAAATGTGGTATATGTTCAGGCATAGTTTGTGATCGAGGGCTACTTGACTATTACAATGATTATTTGATCTTATCAAATCATGTTTTCTACCATACAAGTTTTAATTCTATGCATCGATAATTGGGCTACTACGACAGATGTTTGTCCTTTATGCAGAACACAGCCCAAGTTTGTCACATTGATGTAAGTATGTTCACATTCTTATTTTACCAATAAAGCTTTCGTTGTATCTTTTGTTGGACCAGAGGCCCTTCTGCTTGCAGAGTTAATGGCTTTTCTTCTTGAGTAATTTGATTAGCCATTTGGAGCAGAAATAAGATAACAAAGTTATTGCATATGCATGAATAGCCACATCTTAATTTCCATAATTTTGAATATGATGGACAGTTGAAGATCATTTATGCAGTTTTTAGGTAGCAATATTTTTTTCTTTTGCATACCTTTATCTCTCATTTTTAATTTCTTGTGTTATGTCCATTGCTTTCCTTTAGGATGTGATCAACAATGAGCTAAGGAGAATTCCAAGATTCTGAGGGTAACGGTGAGTTTATGATATACCCATATAAGATTCACCGTGATTGACAAGTTGAATCTAGTTTGTGTGTAGATTGGTTTAGTAATTCAAATAATGCTGAACCTTTGATTGCAGTTTGTTGAAGATAGGAAACCATTGTCCAGAAAGGTATCCATCTTGGGATTCTTCTTCTATTGCCGGTTATTAAATCCAGTGAGAAGTTCTTACCCCTTATGGTTAATATCAGTGATATGTGAGATTTGGTTCGCCTTCTTGTGGATTCTTGTCCAGATTCTGGAATGATGTCCAATAACTTGGGCGACATACTTGGATAGACTTTGCCTTAGGTATGTTGCATATTCTTGTCTGGTTTCAAACAAATATGGACAAGATTAACACGGCAATGACATGGATTCTATCTAATGATGGTGCTTCCATGTGAACATTTGATGTACTTTCTGGACTTCAAAATTTGCAAGAAAGTAGGTACTCTTATAAAAATTCAATGTTGAACCTCGTGTTTCATCGGCAGACAATCACATTATAAGTGTAGGAATCCATGATATATTAAACACTTTCTTGTTGTTTGACTTTTACATTATATATCCGAGATAACTAGTCCCAAAAGTTAAGTTCAAGGAATTTAACTCTTAAATTTTTTAAAATTTTCAAAATTTTTCTGGTTTAAAAACCCTCGTAACTGGGACCAGGTACTATCAAACTTTCCTGGAAGACTATTCTTGGGCTCCTTCAAAATAACCTGTGCTCCCGAGGACTGTTGCCTCTCAAACAGTAAATCAGCCTCTAGTTCTTGCATACGTTGGGACAATTCTTTGAATTGTTGCATCTTGTCACTATTCACTTGCTGTAATTGCACAATCAACTTTTGATTTTCCTACTCTAGCGCCACAAATTTTGTTCGAAGGCAGTCAAGCTCCGAGCGAACCTGCAGATGCTCTTGCTCACTGACTGAACCCATAGCTACCACGAACTGGGCAAGATTCTTCGAGAAAGAGGATTTCGGTTCAAACTGTTAAGGCCGTGGCCGAAGATAATACTGAATCGAAAAAGAGAATCTTTATTTACAGGCAAGAATATAGGAATACAAGAGCAGGTTCAAGTGCTTAGCCAAAGACTGGCGTTGAACCGGAATGGTTTGTGCAATACTACAACTTCCCTATATATAGTACCCCTAGACTTGAACATGCTCGCCACTCAGCCTTAATGCATGTTCGCCCACTTGGCTAGTGTGCATACTCATCAACTAGCAAGTGTGGTTTGCCACTTGACTATCAAATAATAGCACATTTGTTAAGGTCTAGGGTGTGCATCAAGGTGATTATGGGTTCAAGTCCTTTAGGCGACATATGACATTTTTCATATATTTTGTAGACGTGTACACATAATCATGACATTCAACACCTGCACCGCCTACTCTACCCAACCATTTCTCTAATTCGTCAAAAAAGAGACCAAAATAATAATAATAATAATAATAATAATAACAACAACAACAACAACAACAACAACAACAACAACAACAACAACAACTAGTAATGGGTGCCCGACGTTGCCGGGCATAAATACAATTTTATTGTAGGTATCTATGAAGTCGTAGATATCCACACAATGCTATTTAAAGGAATGAATAATGTCATTCTTTTTTTTGGAAAATTAAAAGAAGTTACACAATTGAAAATTTGAAAGCTTACAAACACATCACGTAAGTAGGAAAATGGAATTCGCATGCGTTTATAAATGGATTTGTAGGTTATGTAATCTAGAGAAATGCA